>JANIIA010035741.1:0-12130 GCA_027478495.1 Erythroxylum alaternifolium
CTCTTCTATCTTCTCAGCCGAACCTCTTCTCTGCTATTCCACCTTCTTTCTCTCTATCTATTATGTCCTCAAATGAGTCTGTGGTATGAAAGATGTGTATGATGGAATGTTAGAATGTATTTCTTTGTGAGAATGTGCTGTCACCCTCTATTTCCCTTCCATTTGTAGTATGACTTTAGGTTTAGGGTTTTAAGTCACCACCCTTGCAGCTGCCGCATAAATAATTAGATGAAAAAAGTAAAAACATGTTATGGTGGTCAGTATAGCAGTCATAGGTGTGACTCATTGGCACCCTCGTACAACCATGGTCACTGAGTCATAGAGTCACCACTATTAATCGAAGCATTTTTCGTATGCTAAGTGTTAATATTTATAACCTTGATATTTCTGCAAGTGCATGGGTCATTTATGTAGTACCTGAGGTATCGATCCATGAGGAGGGGTAATTTAATCCTAAAATCTAAGGCTTGACTCAAATTCGCAATAAATCAAATAACAAAATAACGTAGAAAATAAATCAATCAAGAAAGCAATCGTAAGAATTAAATTCAAAGATTATAGATAAGAAGAAATTTTGCACAACTCAATCAAGAATCAACCTAGGAATTACCAATTAAGAGAAAGGGGGTTTTAATCTGACTTTAATGAAAATCTAATTAATTGTGAAATTATCAAATTACCAGGTCTAGACAGTCCTAGGTTGGATTACTCTCTCTCGAGTTATAACCTTTAACCCGAATTTATAATCCCTAATTTAAATTATGGAATGGTAATCTCTCAATTTCCAATTAACCTAAAACCTAAATCAGTTCTGAATTTGTTTAATAACCTATCGGAAACCTATGCTCGATCTCTCGTTACACTAATTTACCAGTTTGATTTAATTCTTAATCTATCAAACTACTTAACTCTCATTAGCCCAATTTATGATATTCACTCAGTTCACCCTATTAGTTTATTCCTGAATTATTAAGAACAGAACTTGAATCATAAATAACTCAATAAAAACACAATAAATCAAACTTTATTAATATCAAAGCTAAAAAAATCCCAAAGGTGAGTTTAGACAATATCAACATTTAACAACAACTATTCTCGGTGACTATCCTAATTCTATAAACCATTAAAATTGAAATAAATCAAAAAATACTATTGGAATGGATTAATGGAGGCAGCGACGGCGGGAAACTACCTGTTCCAGGAAGTACTTCGCGTCAAGCTTCTTCTCCATGTCTCTCTTCCTTTATCTCCTTCCTCAGATCTCTCGATAAGCTCTCTAGGGTTTCAGAATTGACAGATGCAAAAGAGCTACTCTTCTATGCTTCAATGTTCTATTTATACCTTGAAAGCCTTAGGATTGATTCGGGGTCAAAACGGTCTAAAAAGTCTCTTAAAACTTGAAGTTTTAAGAAGGCCTTCTTGACCCTCTCCTTTACCCCCTTCTTCCTTCACTTTTTCAGCTTCCTCATCCTAGGTTTGACTAATAGCCATGATACGTTTTGTTGGGTTAGACTCAGTGTTGCTTGGAAGAGTTCCAACATTCCGAGTAGACATTGCCTCCATTAATTGGCCAACTTGAACTTCTAGATTGTGTATGGATGAGGCATGATTCTTCGTTACTTGCTCAAATTTATTTTTGAGCCTCCTATATGCATCCTCCATGCCTCCAATCTTATCCAAAATATTGTCTAAAAATGATTCCATTGAGCTCGCTTTATCTTGTTGAAAGCTCGATTATCCCTGAGGCCTGAACTGTCCTCTATTATTGTTCGACCAGGAGAAGTTAAGGTGGTTCTTCCACCCATGGTTGTAAGTGTTGGAGTAAAGATTGTTACCCCCTCCTCGTTTATACTATGCTCCCATATAATTTACTTGCTCTTGAGTGTCTTCATTCATTAGGTAGTAGTCCATTGTGTCATGGTCTAACTGTCCACAAAGCTCACACTTTAAATGTACGACCTTTACTGTAGCTGAGGACGACGCCTTTATGTTGTTAAGCTATCGCATCAAATTGTCGATCTTTGCTTGCATCTCAGTCATTTGATCGATCAGGACAATAACCTTCTGCTTATTGAAAGTAGCAGGTTACCTACCTCACTCATTCGTCTATAAGTACTTGTTGCTCATCATCTCCTCAATCAGCTCCTCCGCTTCATCAACAGTCTTCCACATCAAGGATCTTCCTGAAGTTGAGTCGATTATGCCTCTTATTGATGGGTTCACTCCATTGTAGAAAGTCTGCAAAAGGAACTCCTTAGGTAGGTTATAGTGTGGGAACTTCCTTTGTAAATCCTTATATCTTTCCCATGCTTCATAGATTGATTCCTCGTCAGCTTGGTGGTCTTTGTCAATGGGAAATACTTGTCCAAGAAAGTACACACAAGCTGATCCCATGTCGTGATGTTAGCTAGGCTTAGTGAATCACACCAAGCCTTCGCTATATCTCTAAGAGTAAAAGGGAATAACCTGATTCTAACTGCATCCTTCGGCATCTAATGATACCGAAAGGTTTCACAAATCTCGAGAAAATTGACTATATTCAAATTTGGATCCTTATTAGCCAATCAGTAGAACTGCTCATTCTACTGAAGCTTATTGAGAAGTGTAGGTTTAATTTTGAACGAGGCGGCTTGAACAGACGGCCTAACTACTCCTTGGTGCGACGGGTTGAACCCTAGCCTCATGAAGTCCATCAAGGTCCTATATTGCTATCCTTAGTTCGCTTCCTGATCCATATTCTCTTGAAACTCCTCAGCCATTGATGATTTTCCAATCTATTCTTCTTCCTCTCTCTAAGCTTTTCTAAGGGTTCATTCTAGTTGAGTAATATCTAAATCTAACATCTCCACTGCACGACTTGAACCTCTTGTGACTCTTGTGTTCATGCAAGAGCAAAATTTTTGAAATAACATGAAAGAAACGAAAACAAAAATTAAAAACTAATTTAATGCCCTAAAATATAGAACTAAAGTATCACCTCCCCAGCAACGGCACCAAAAACTTGGTCGAAGCATTTTTCATATGCTAAGTTTTAATGTTTATAACCTCGATATTTTTGCAAGTACACAGGTCGTTTACGTAGTACCTAAGGTATTGATCCTACAAGGAGGGGTAATTTAATCCTAAAATCTAAGGCTTGACTCAAATTTGTAATAAATCAAATAATAAAATAACGTAGAAAATAAATCAATCAAGAAATCAATCACAAGAATTAAATTCAGAAATTATATAGAAGACAGAAATTTTGCACAACTCAATCAAGAATCAACCTAATTTTGCATAACTCAATCAAGAATCAACCTAAGAACTACCAATTGATAGAAAAGAGGTTTTAATCCAATTTTAATGTAAATCTAATTGATTATGAAATTATCAAATTATCGGGTCTAGATGGTCCTAGGGTGGATCACTCTCGATTGGGTTATAATCCTTCCCTAATTTATAATCCCTAATTTAAATTATGGAATTGTAATCTCTCGATTTCCAATTAACCTAAAACCTAAATCAATTCTGAATTTATATAATAACCTACTGGAAGCCTATTCTCGATCTCTCGTTACACTAATTTACCGGTTTGATTCAATTCTTAATCTATAAAACTACCTAACTCTTGTTAACCCAATTTGATGATATTCACTTGGTTCACCCTCTCAGTTTACTACCGAATTATTAAGAACAGAACTTGAATCACGAATAACTCAATAAAAATACAATAAATAAAACTTTATTAATATTAAAGATAAAAAATCCCAAATGTGAGTTTAGACAATATCAACATTCAACAAGAACTATTCTCAACAACTATACCAATTCTATACATCAATAAAATTGAAGTAAATTAAAAAATACTATTAGAATGGATTAGTGGAGGCAGCGACGGCAGGAAACCATCTGTTTTGAGAAGTATTTCACATCAAGCTTCTTCTTCGTGTCTCTCTTCCTTCGTCTCCTTCCTCAGATCTCTCGATAAGTTCTCTAAGGTTTTGAAATTGGTTTATGTAAAAAGGATATTGTTCTATTGTTTAATGTTCTATTTATACCTTGGAAGCCCTAGGATTGATTTGGGGTCAAAATGGTCCAAAAAGTCCCTCAAAACTTTTTGTTTTTAGTTATTTTCGTGTCTGCCCGATGCAAGCCATGATCATGGCCCTGCCTGCCACGATCTTGGCCAACGCCTAAGCCTCTCTTTCACGATTATGGCCCAAAGTGCACAACCATATCCTAGCTCAGAGCTCTCTGTCACGATCGTAACCAAAATGGAACGATCGTGGCCTAGCTCCTATTAGCTTGCCTCTTTCTGTCACGACCGAGGTCTATTGTGCTACAATCTTGGTCCATAGTTTTGGCCCGAAACTCTTCGAAACTTCTCCGTTCTTTGCCGTTTATCCTGAAACACTAACAAACAGATCAAGGTACCTCAAAAACATAACATTTAAGCTCAAAAACTTATACTAACCCATAAAAACACTTAAACACATAAAGTAACACAATTAAAACCTAAACACACACTTAACACTCAATTTAACACTTAATACATAACAAATTATACCTTAAAACATAATGCAATCACAACTATCAACTGTGACTTAACATGTCACGGTGGTGACAGACTAGTGACACCTTTAGTCACCACCTTTCTTTGTTTTTCTTCCATTCATGTAAATTTACATAAACTTTCCTTCCAACCTTCATGTGTTTTAGTGACTTGATCGAATGTCTTTTCCAATCTCTTATAAGCTTCATTTATGCTTCTGAACTTGTCAAAAAAAATTTCTAACTTAGAGTTCATAAAATTGGGATTCTTCTGTTGAAATCCAAGTGGCCTTTGAGGCCAAAATTGACCTCCTGCATTGTTCACCCAAGAAAATTTTGGGTTGTTTTTCCACCTAGGATTGTAATTATTAAAATAAGTGTTGTTTCCTCCTCCTTGACTTTGTGTATCCATATAGTTGAGTTGCTCTATCTTGTCATTTTGATTTAATAAACAATTAGCAATAAAATGGTTATTTTTCTCGCATTATTTGCATACACGCTAAATTGCTCTAACTGGAGCAGATGAAGAGGCTCGTAGGCTGTTAAATTGTCTTGTTAAATTATCATTCTTAGCCTACATTACTTTAACAAATCGATAGCAATGACTCCCTTTTGATCACTAAAGGACGATTGTTGTCTACTTCGATCTAATGTCTAAAGACAGTTGTTTTTTGCCTTCTCTTCTAGTAAGCCCTCCAGTTCTTTAATTATCTTTCTCATAAAAGATCCTCTAGATGTTACATCAATGGTGCACCTTGTGGGTAGATTTACTCCATTGTAAAAGGTTTAAAAATAAATTCTTTAGGTAAGTTGTGGTGTGGCCACCTCCTTTGCAAATCCTTACACTATTTCTATTCTTCTTAAAGTGACTCCCTATCATTTTGTTGGAAATTTTTTATTTCCTTTCTCAATTTCATTGTCTTGGTGAGAGGGAAGTATTTGTTTGGAAATGCACACATACCAACTGCTCCCAAGTGGTAATGTTTGAAAGGGTTAATAAGTGATACCATGCTTTGGCTCTATCCATTAATGTGAAGGGAAAGAGCCTCATCCTAACAGAATCTTCCAACTTCCCATGATATCGGAAAGTATTGCATATCTCTAGAAAGTTCAAACTAAGTGAGAATTAGAATCCTTATTCGTTAACCATAAAATTACACATTGGTTTGCAGCATATTTAGCAACACTATTTTGAACTTGAATGACACAACTTATACCAGTGGTCGAGTGATGCCTTAGTTTGCAGCATTGAATCCCAATCTTATGAAATCCATCAATGTTCTTTGTTGATTTCCTCGATTTACTCCTAGATTGAATTCTTAAGGAAACTCTTCCGCTATCATTTCTTCACTTTCTTCCTTACATCTTACTCTTCAGATTGCTCGCTCTAAATGGGTGATGTTAAGTTCTAAAGTTTCGAAAATCCTGCTTGAACTTCAAGTGACTTTTGTGTTCATGAACAGACACAATAGAGGAAAAAATTCCTTAAACAAATTCCCAAGCAACATTAACAAAAACTTGTTGAGCAAGTTTTAATCTTATAAAACCCTTATGCTGCAAGTGCACAAGTCATAAGCCTAGTATATAAGGTGTCGATCCTGTGAGGAATTAGTGAACTAATTGAATCCTAATTTATCTAAGGCCTAAAAGTGTAATTAAAATGAAATTAAAAATGAGAAAAAAATTAATCAATTGAATATGGATAAATAGAATGTGAAATTGTAAAATTAACATAAAGAAATCAAGATTGAGCGTAACCTATTAACAATTGAAAATTCACACAAAAAAGATTAACCAATTATGAGAGAATGGGATTTATCCTATCATCTAATGCTAATATAATCACTTTTAAGTTAATTTGGTGTTAGTCCTAAAAGTTCAAAGGGTGATGATTCTCTCTCAAGTTAAAATTATTTAATCCTATCTCATAAACCTTAATTGAATAGCATTATGGAACTGGTTGTATCTCAATTAGCAAACAGCCCACACATCGAATTAGATCTTAAGCACTTTAATAGACAATCGTGACCTCACATGAGATCTCTCTTCATATAAACTACCGATTTGATTGTTTGGGTGATCTATTATATTGTTTAAGTCTCATTACCCAATCTAATCATTTTATTATAGGTTCACTCTCTAATTATTACCAAAGCATGCCAATATAATAAACAATCACAATACCCAACTCATTAACATCAAATTAACATTGATTCAAGAACAAATCCCCTAAAAGAGTTTAGAACATCCTTAAACCCAAATTCATCATCATCACATCCAACTTATACATCAAAATGAAAGGAATAACAAGATGGAATGAAGAAGTTCACTTGGATTGGATTGGGAGTGGCAGTAGCGGCAACACCTCCAAGTTACGACCATGATCATTAAGTTATGGCCATAACCATTAAGTCACGGCCATAACCATTGATCGGTGGTTTGGTTATGTGCAAGTTTTAATTAATAACCCTCAATAAGTTGCAAGTGCATAGTTCATTAGCATATCACCAAAGGTGTTGATCCCATGAGGAGGGAGCTAATCTAATCCTAAAATCTAAGGCCAAAAATAATTAATAGAAATTCAAGATGCAACGAAACTAAAATGAGAATTTAATTCAATCAATCAAATTAATAATCAACCATGAAAATACTAATTACTAAGTAATTGTAACATACCCAAGAATCAACCGAAAGAAATTACCAATTGAGAGAAAGGAAATTTTACCTATCCTTAATGCTAACCTAACTGATTATGAATTATCGAATTGTTGGTTCTAGACTATCCTAGGGTTGATTACTCTCTCTTGAATTATAGCTATTAACCTTAAATCATAAACCCTAATCATATTATGGAGGTTGCAAACTCTCAATTCATAACCAATCCAAAATCCTAATTAGTTATGAAGTTCTTTAATAAACTATCGAAAACTTATGCAAGACCTCTGTTCGCACAAATTCTCAATCTAATTCAATTCTGGATTCTATTAAATGACCTAACTCTTGTTAGTGTAATTTAATCATTTTTTATTCGATTCATCCTCTCAGTTTATTATCAAATTATGCAATCATATAATCAAACTACGACAATGTCCAATAAATGTATAAACAATCAGATTCTTATTAATTTAAGAATAAAATTCCAAAGGTGAGTTTAGAACATCTTCGACATTCTAGATCCTATCAACAATTGTTCCATCCAATTCTATACAATAATAAAACTGAAAAAGAGGAAATACAATCTAAAATTGATGAGGGGAGGTAGCAACGTAGGGAAACCTCCTTATTTGAGAATTACTTCGAGTCAGCTTCTTCTCCACTTCTCTCTTCCTTCTTCTCTTCCTCTATCTCTCGATGATCTGTCTTTAGGGTTTCTCAAGGTGGCTAATGCAAAAGCCCTTTCTCTGCCTCTTTCTCTTCTTTCTATATCATCTTGTGTTCTGGGTAACCTTAGGATTTTTTCGGGGTCCAAAATGTCCAAAAAAATCCTTTGAAACTTTATGCTTTTGAGTGTTTGTGTGTCTGCTCGATGCATGCCACAATCGTGGGCCGTTACCTAGGTTTCTGTCATAATTGTAGGCTGATATGCCATTATCATGGGCCATTATTTCGGCTCAAATGTCTCTGAAACTCCTTTGTTTTTTTATGTTAACCTTAAAGTACTAGCAAATGCATCAAAGTACCTCAAAAACATAATATTTAAGCTCAAAGACTTATACTAACCCATAAAACACTTAAAACATAAATAATTAACAAACTAACACACTTCTAACCTAAACACATACTAAATGATTGAATTAATAGCTAAACACATATTAAACTATGCCCTAAAACATGATGCAATTTACACTTATCAACATCTCCACACTTAAACATTTGCTTGTCCTCAAGCAAATAAAATAACAAACACACAAAAATCATAAAACACACAATGAAGTAATGAGACAATGTCTTCAACTTCATGAAATAAATTTAACTTTAAACACAATCATTCAAGTTATTACAAATCATTAACATGTAAAATTTGCGTCTAAGAGCTCTAGACTAAACATACATATTAATCAAGACCCAAATGTCAAGTCATTCACCCTTTTCAATTGTACACACATATTAATAACTATTTGTTCATTCAAACTCTGTAACTACTCCTAAGTACGTTTTCATAAAAAGTCAAGCTATTTACAAGTTTGGTAGGTTTTTATTAAAATTTTTTTTAATTAATTTATTTTTTGTGGATATAGAACTAGTCTTTTACACAGAGGCAAACATTGGTGATGAATGTCGATCCGGCTACTCGATTAAGTCATATTTTTATTAAACTGCTTAGTTGGAACGTCATTTAGCCTTTTGACATGAAGGCATACGTTTGTGATGCGTATCGTTTAGGTTACTCAGCTACATTACATTCTCAACTAGCTACTAGCTCTATTCATAACCCGAAGGCTAGGGGAATAGTTATTTATTTAAAATTTATAAACACTTTTTCTTCTTCTTTTTTTATTAATACATACCTTGTTGCTTTAGCTACTCGTTTTCATGAAAAAATACTAGCAAAGCTACTCAGTCGAAAGACCTAAAATTATGAATGAATGTGATAACTTATAAGGTGATAAACTAACACTAAATCCTAATTGACTTGCATATTTTAGCCAAAGAACGCATATCACCAATTTCGCAAGCTAATGTCTCTTCATAACCTAATAGATTATGTTCAAAATTAAATCAATTTCGTTCCATCTAAGCTAGCGATACATTCCACAATTCATAATATGCAACCTAAACACACTAACATAACAATCTGTAAAATTAACACTCAAAGCAAAACACACAACCCTCCCCATACTTGAACAACACATTGTTCTCAATGTGAGAAGAAGACAAGTAAACACATATGGAAGGAAGGAACATAAAATAAATAAAAAAAAATAAAAAAGACTAAATTTAAAAGAAAAGGGTTAGAAATAAAGCCTCGCGATGATGGAGGTGGGGATGGTGTCAAAGGTGGCAGTTGGATGCCTTGAGCCTCGAAGTATCGATGAATCCAGTGTATATCTTGGCTTTGACATCGTTGTGTGCAGGCCATCTCCTTTATCCTTGTGTTCTCTACAAGTGTATTTGTAATTACCTTGGTATTGGCAAAGATTGTATCAAGCACTTTCTTCCAACCAGGTTCTTCCGTGTCTTCTTCCTCTTCAGACTCCTCGCTAGTCGAGTCCTTTTCTACCTGTTAAGGTGGTGCTATGCTAGAACTCGCTTGACTAGCTCTGATCTTCACATGAATCTTTTAGTTGATGTCCTGGAGTTCCATGTTATAGGACTTCAGGATTTTAGCATGCCACAAATGATTGTGATTTAGAAAATAAGGGAGGTAGACAGTTAGGACACTACCATCCATGCCATAGTACTCAGCAATAGCGTAAACAAAGTACCCTATACCTAAATTGTTGCTCCTCTTACACAAAGTAGTAATAATAGCATTCAATACATGTGTGCAGGTTCACACTGGGATGCTGTGATCTATGTACCATAACAAAAAATTTTCTTTTATTGAGCACTTATTAGTTTCTAATTTGTTAAAAACCAATTGACGAATTTATGCAATAAAAAGTGGTCACGGGTTTATATAATATTATTATAGGCATTCTTAGTGTCGAATTGCTCTAACCCAGTGTGCTCATTCCAATAGTAAGAAGTACAAAAATCACCATGTTGATCGATAACGGAAGATTTGGGGAACCCGCAAATATCACATATGATTTCAATGTTTAGCTCATAAGTTCATCCCCACAACCTAAACCACATTTCCTTAGGGTTACTAGTTCCAAATAAAGGGAAGGGAAGAATTCAAGAGTGAACTCTTGGTAGATAGGATATTGGAAGTGTATAAACTTGGTCCACTGAATTCTTTCTACTATATTCTCTACCCTATCTTGCAGTTCTTGCCTATCAAGTGTATCAAAATCAAAATATTTTAGGACTACTATTTGTTTATCATTAAGGGATTGGAAACGAATGCCTTGCTCCTCTATGTATATTAGGAAGGGTGCTATGAAATCCACTGCCCTATTCTTTCGCCCTTAACCTGAGAATTGATTTTGTCCTAATGATTGGTTGTGCTTTGCTGACTGTTTAATACACAACATACTAGATTACAAATAGGTGGAAGTTAGAATAAAATGGGAATTTGGAAGTTAATTAGAGAGAAGTGAGAGCATTTGGAGGTTCTAACTTAGAAAGACAAAGTTAAAATGAAAGTGAGCGAAAAAGTGAATTATGGAATGAATATATAGGTGAAGGACGGGTAAAATGGTAAAAATTTTAGGTAAAAATCACGTGGATAGTTTTAGCACGATCGTGGCCTACAATATTTTCACCAATATCTAGTATTTTTATTCTTTTGTCCTTCTACACATTCTCGAGATCACTTCCTAACTCTTTATAGCTCTTTCACCTTTTTTTTACTTACTTCCTCGGTCATCTAACTCATGTCGAAGTCCTATGCCTTCTCAACCTTATTTGGGAATGAAATAACCTAACTATGAAATTTAAACTATCTAAATGTCAAAGGAAACAACATGGAATTAACAATCCATAGGTTGCCTCCCATGTAGCGCTTCTTTTAACAATGGTAGCTCAATGCTCTTTTTGTGCTCAAGGTGGTTTAAATGAATAATGTAGTGGTAGCATAGTCATCAATCTTACCATTTGCATATAAACTACCTATTGGATTGAAAACAAAAACATACTTGGTTTGACTCAATGGTAGAATTCAAAAACTTTTTCCAAAATCACAATATAGCGGAAACGTAAACACCAAATCAACATGCTTTAATCCATACATGATATAGTATAAGGAAAATAAATATAATAAGAATAAGATCCGAATATTACCGACTCTTAGCTACAACTTCGACTCCTCACTGTTGTGTCCTTAACCAATTTGATCTACCACTTGTTCTTTTTAGATAGCTTGGTTATTAAGATCATTTAGTGGGAAAGGAGAAGAAAAATGTTAGAGATTTTTCTTTATATGTTCAACTATCTCAAAGGAACAAAAATGAGACTTTCTCTTTTTCTATATTCAACTAGCTTGAAAATAACAACAAAAGAGACCTTTTTTTTTATATCCAAAAGTTTGGGAGAGAAAACTAGGAGAGCAAAAGACCACCCACTTTATTTAGCATTAAATGCTAAAAGATGAGTTGTCCATCTCCCATTCAAAACCATATTCGGTTCTTTGAGAGAGTGAGTGGAAAGCTTTCATTCATTTCATGAATTAAAGGAGTCATAAGTCTACATTCATGCTTTTATTAAAACACATAACAAAATGTTGCATAGGAGAGAGTGGAGAGCCTTAAAAAAGCACTACTTCATTCTTTATCATACTGAAATTAATTGTCTCTGTTAAAAGCTCACATTTATTCATATACGGTTATTTAGCATCAAAATTCTAAAAAACCTTTGTCACTTTAATTACCACTCATTATGGCTTGGAAGATAGTGAAGAGAGATAACAAATAACTCACCACTCCATTCATGTATGTTTTTTGTTATCTTTTAAAAGCCATTAAACAACTTAATGATGATGAGCATTACTTAA
>JANIIA010035788.1:0-12127 GCA_027478495.1 Erythroxylum alaternifolium
TCATTTAATCACAATCCAAAAACCGGGAAACATCATGTATGCATGTATAAACATTTCATGTGCAACATTCACTTATCGTGTGCATATATGCATGTATGCATATGTCACTGTTCACTAGCAATTGGTGAGGGGATGTTACAATAATGGAGTCAAATCCTAAAGATCATATAATGACAATCAAGTTAAGGAGTGGAAAAGAGCTTTAGGAAGAAGAAGTAAGAGCCAATTAAAAGCTGAAGGTGAAGGTCACCTTAGATAAGTCAACAAACATCAACTTATCATCCCTTATTGTTGAGGCAAGTTTTTATCTATTTAAAACCCTCAAAATATCGCAAGCACACGGGTCGCTTATGTAGTATAAGCGGTGTCAATCCCTCGGGGAGTTGTTAAATTAATCAAATTCTAAGTTGTCTAAGACCTAAAAGAAAATTAAATGAATATAAAAATCGAATAGAAAAGTAAACAATCAAATATGGAATGATTGAAATTGAAGTTGTAAAATTAAAACAAAGAAATCAAAATTGAGCAACACCAAATTGACAATGGGAATCACACAAGAAGACTTTCCAAATTATGAGAGAGGGGATTTTTCCTAACATCAACGCTAATCTAGTCATTTATGTGTTATTGTGCTGTCAATTCTAGACTATCGTAGGGTGGATTACTATTTCTTGAGTTATAATTATTAAACCCTAAATCATAAACTCTAATTGAATTATAGAATTTGCAATCTCTTAATTAACAAAAGACCTATAATTCTAATTATATCTAAAGCACTCTAATAAACAGTCGAGTCTCACATGGCATCTCTCTCTATATTGTAACCTACTAGATTGATTATGTGGTCAATTAGATTGCCTAACTCTCATTAACTTGATCTAATCGTTTTTATCCAGTCCACCATCTCATTTTATTACCAAAGTATGCAAATACCACAATTAGTCACAACACCCAATCATAATAACACAATAATAACCAAATTAACATTAAATTAAGATCAAATCCTGAAAGAAAGTTAAAACATCTTAATCAAACTCAAATCTATACAACTATTCATATTCATCTTTATATTCAAAGAAAAGAACAACAAGATTAAAGAAATACACAACAAAATGGGGATCTGGATGCCTCGGGAGAGCAGCAGCACAAAGAGCTGCTTCTTTCTCCTCTTCTTCCTCTTCTCTCTCTCTTCTTTTTTCTCTCTTTGAAGCTTTCCCAAGATGGTAAGAAAGGAGGCTACTTTCATTATAATGCCTTTTATAGGCTTTTCTAATTTGGTCAACCCTAGGGCTTTTTCTACAAAAGGTCCAAAAAGTGTAGTAGTCAATTTCCTAACCTATTGAGGGATTAGATTGATAGTTACATGATTGCAGTATATTAGAAAGAATTGGTACATTTGGGATATGATTTCATTCACATGCATAACATGAGCATATATATACATATAAATGTTGATTTAGGAAAATTGCACTCAATTGACATATTCTGAGGTATAAAAGGTTTAAAATGATTATGATTTGATTCTGTATTACTTATATCTTGAATTTTGTTTTGATGGATTACAAGTAGTAAATCTAGAATTAATTGTTACAATTGGAAAATTGATGAATTAAAATGTACATTTATTATAGGAAAAATGTCAAGTGGCAAGATAAGTTGACACATGGAAATTTAGGATGACTAAGCTTATAAAATGAGTGATGTTTGGCATGGAAAATTAAGTAAAAAATTCCATAGGAAATTAAGTAACAAATGGAAGCAGTGATTGAGTAAAAAATGGCCTAGCATAATTGTGACAAATGGCAACTTATGGAGAGGACAAGTGACTTACATGCATAGGTGACAAATGCCATTGTATAATAGAGAGACCTAGCACCTACCGAGTTAAGCTACTGTAAGGATAGTTTTTGTTGTGTTAATTCTTCTTCTATCCTTTACTTTACCAACTAAAACATTCACACACCCTCATAACTTCTAAATTTTGTTTCAATTTCATTCATAGTTAGCTCAAGATATATATAAAAATTTGCTCAAAGATAGTTATAATCTGCTATCAACATTTTGCCTTTGCTCAAATAATTTTACTTCCATCTTACACTTGGATGATTTAGCATGCATAGAGAGTAGGTAGAACTTGAGCTAAATAAGTAAGTGAAATTCTGATCTTTGTGGCATGTTGAAATAGAAATTTTTTGATGACTAAATTGGGATGGAATGCATGTGGCGTTGATGATGATGTTGTGCTATAATGTGATGGATGAATTGGTTACTTTTCTGTTTTTTATTAATGCATGAAAACAGTAGGTTATAGACTGTTAAATGGATGATTTAGGTTAAGATTTGAAGTATAAATGAAGGTGGATTCATGGTAAAGATAGGAGTTATTTAAGTGTTCTTGAATAGAGTTATAGATGTGTTTGTAAAAAGAGACAGTTAATGACATAAGTGAGCAGAATTTTGTAAGCCTTAATGTAACCAATATGGAAGTTAAATTAACTTGAAATTAAATAACCTTAAAGGACATCAAATCTAGAAAGTTTCAGGTGTTAGTGATGTCTTTAAGCTTGTAAATTTTGTGAAGTATTGAAGGTAGTAAAGTTACACACATTAGTGATGTTGATGACAAATTCTAGAATTTTAATTTCTGCCTTGTATACACATCGAACCATCAAAAAATTTCACTCTAAATTTGTATATTTGGACTTGTTCAAGGCTAGGAATGAGCCTAGATTTTTTCTTGATTAATTGATTAAGAGCTTGATAAGTTTATGCAGTTAATTGATGTTATAACCTAAAGAATGGACTGTTTTGATGTGGTTGAGTTCAAATCTAGAAATTATGAGTTATTAAAGGAATAAATGAGTTATTTTAATGAAAACATGACCTTAAGGATATGAGTAATATGTAAAAGGTATGGGCAAATGAGAATTGAAAAAACATGGGCTAATTATGAATGAGAATTAGGTAAATGTATGAATATATATTGCTGGAAAAAGTTTGGTGAATGTATAGATCTAGCTTACTAAAGTTCTAGATTTAATTTAACAATAGTGTGCGTGTTATAAGAGGCTTTTTGATTATGAAAGTGTTCAAGGATAAGTGTAAAGTATGTTGTTGAATTTGGAGTGAATCAAGCCAACTTAAAGGTACAAACCTGATTACAAAATGGTAGTATACAAAATATAATGTTTGAATGGTCTTAGGGTGTATAAGCACAAATTAAATGGTTAAGATCTATGTATAAGAATTCATACCCAGAAATTCAATTGAGTCTGCATTACACTTATACATATGCATAACTGAATATTTATATGATTAAACAAGTTATTGATTTGTGAACTATATATGTATTACATGACTATAGACGCACAAGTTAATCGCCAACATCCAGGCATTGCCGGATCATCAAGGCAATAGCTTTTCAGGAGTGTACTATGAGTTAACCTAGATTTTTCTCACTATGATTGAACTATTTTTGGTTAACTTGTAGTTATTGAATGGTTACTTATATGATTGCTATGATTCCAAACATTGTTGGTCCGAGGAGTTTGATACTTTGGACTGCATATGAAATTGTTTTCAAATTGTATGTGTAATATGGAATGTGTACTTAGTGGAATTGTGAACGCTAGACTTAGGTACAAAGAATGTTATAAATGACATAAACACATTAAATGAAAAGTATTGATAGCATATTATGTGAATTGTGAATTCCATTACATTGATATGCATGATCAGATAAAAGGTGACCGGAGTGACCAACATGAGAAAGAGCTTTAAGCTCAAGAATTGTGCATAAAGAGCCACAGACTCAATTAATAATGATCCTGGTATCCACAATGGGTACAAGACAGTAAATGAAATGAGCTCAATATCCATAATAGAAATAAGATAGTAAATAGGCACTCAGTCACAGCAAAGTAAAATGGAAATGGAGTCACATGTGTATTTTCATATTTATAACTTTACATGTATCATATGAATGATTGAGATTAATTATTGAATTGTTCTGAAATGGTGATATAATTTTTTTAAACATGTTGTACTTATTGAAATATGATAAAAATAAAATGTGATGTTGGATTTAATACTGAATGAGGTGATATACTTGTTAAACTTGGTTATATATTTGTGATGTTTATATTCTAACTTGAGTGAGCACATCGATGATGGTTCACTCACTGATTTCACAAACTCATCAAAATTGTAATGTTGATTTTTAACAAGGGAGTTCTAGCTTCTAAGGCAATTTAGTAGAATTCTAGTACTATCATTTTGGGAACAAGAATGGTTCAGAGGTCTGGTCAACTGATTTTTGAGGAGTCTAGTTAGAATGTTTTCAGTTAGAATCCCATTTCATATTGTACATTTTATATGAAGTATTAAACTCTCAAATGTTATATAATGTATGTACATAGATTATAAATTGTGATGACAGAATGTAAGTTTATGTTTGTGAATGTAATGGGAAGATTTAATCATTTTTAATGCTTGTTAAATGTGTGATGCCTTAAATAAGTTAATGTGATTGTTCCAAGGTGCCATTCTCGTAGGGTATGTTCTTGAATATCCTCTGGATGTTCAGGCATAAGCATAATGGAAGTGGTTTGGTATTAGAGTATGGTTTGGCATCTATGGGGACATATATAAGAATTTTAAACATAACATATAGTGAGAGACTCGTATAGTGACCACAATTATTATTTGTTATAGGTCATCTACTATAGGAGATCGAGTCATAAAATAAGAGCCAATAGAGGGTCCCCAATACCCCAGTTTGAACAAATGTCTCAGACAATTCCTAAAAGGAGAGAAAGGAGGTATGATAAACTTAATAAGTAGGGGGCTATAGATTTTTATAGAAGTACAGACCCCACTGAGGCAGAAGGTTGGTTGGAAAGAACGGAGTAGGTATTTTATTAAATGGACTGCTAGTCTAATGAAAGGTTTGATTACACAGTCTTACTACTCCAAGGTCCGACTTATCAGTGGTGGAAGACTATTCCTGGCAGCTTTGCTTGACCTTATAGACTGAGATGGGAGGATTTTCCAAAGGTTTTTAAGGAGAACTATACGTCAAAGATCTACTTGGATAGAACGATACAGGAATTCCTAGATCTAAAATAGGGAAGAACGATATAGGAATTCCTAGATCTAAAATAGGGAAGTCTTACTATAGCCGAGTATGAGGTGTGATTTAATGAATTAATAGGGTATGCTATTGCTTTAATTCCTACTGAGGAAGATAAGTGTAGGCAATTTGAGGATGGATTTAATATAGAGATCAGTACGAAGTTAGCTATTACTAATTTGAGTAGTTTTACTGAACTGAGAGCTGCTTTGATTCAAATCGAATAGTTACTGAAGGATGGACAAGGAGAGTATAGGCGGGAGTTCAGAATTAAGAGGCATGGTGAGTCTCAAGTTAATTATCGTAAGAGATGTAGTAAATGCCAGAATAGATTGTCATGATCACAAATGAGATCGAGACAGTTATGGTTTAGACTGAGAGGTAGTTTTGTTCATACTGGTAGTGCTAGAGGTCAAGTATCTAGAGGGAAAACACAACAGATGCCTAGTTATGAGCATTGAGGAAAGAAATATATAGTGGAGAGTGTTGGAAGATATCAAGAACTTGTTTGCATTGTGGCTCTTTTGAGCATTTGATTAGAGATTGTCCCGTGACTTTGAGAGCATAGTCTGGAGTGAGAGGAGGATTAATGACTAAGATGACTATATAACAAAGTAGAGCTAGTGGGATAGGACAGAGAAGTAGAGATAGGGGTAGAACAAGTTCAACAGGTCCTAGTGTTAAGACTAAGTTGCAGAGTAACCAACCATAGTCCTAGGCCAGGATCTTTACTATCATCAGACAGGAGGCATAGAATTATCTGGATGTCATTGTAGGTGTTACATATCTTTCAATTTGAGGCATTTGCATTATTAGTTCTAAGATCTACACATTCATTCATTACTCCACGTTTGGCATCTAAACTACATTGTGAGAGAGAGATGTTGAAATTTAGCTTAGAAGTGAGTAATCCAGTAGGTAGTACCACAGTGATTGGGGAAGTATGTATAGGATGCATTATTCGAGTTGATTAGGTAGATTTAGAAGCCAATTTGATAGTATTGTAGTTAAAGGAGATAGATCTTATTTTAGGTATCAACAGGCTTACTGTACATAGGGTTGTGATGAACTGCTACTCTAAAGAAGTCATCCTTGAATCTCCTAATCAACCAAGAGTTATTTCGAGGTGTTAGTCAAGTAATGCCAACTAGGCTGATTTCATCAATGAGTGCTCTTAGACTGCTTCTAATTGAAAGTGAGGCTTACTTAGCTTATATGATGGATACCCGAGTTAAGCTGACAATTCAGGATAGAGCTGACAATTCAGGATATTTATGTTGTTAAAGTTTTTCTGGATGTATTTCCCACTGAATTATTAGGATTACCCCTAGATAGGGAGATGGAGTTCACAATTGACCTTGTTCTAGATACTGCTCCTATATCTATTCCTCCGTATAGGATAGCACTTGTGAAACTTAAAGAGCTTAAGACTCAATTGTAGGAGTTGTTGGATAAGGGTTTTATCAGACCTAGTATGTCACAATAGGGAGTTCCATTTTTGTTTGTGAAGAAGAAGGATGGGACTTTGAGATTATGCATTGATTACAGGTAATTGAATCAGGTGATAGTGAAGAATAAATATCCTTTACCGAGAATAAATGATCTATTTGATCAGTTACATGGAGCTCAGGTGTTTACTAAACTAGATTTGAGGTTGGGGTATTATCAATTGAAAATATTGGAAGCTGATGTACCAAAGAGTGCATTTATAACTAGATATGGGCACTTTAAGTTTTTGATGATGCCTTTTAGGTTAATAAATGCTCTGGCAACTTTTATGGCATTGATGAATAAAGTGTTCCAACCTTACTTAGATCATTTTGTGATTATATTCATAGATGATGTCTTGGTGTACTCAAAAAGCAGAGAGGAACATTCCAAGCATTTAAAATTAATCTTACAGATAATAAGAGAGAAGCAATTGGATGCCAAATTCAGTAAGTGCAAATTTTGGCTTGTTCAAGTGGTGTTCTTGGGTCTTATAGTATTTGGACAGGGCATATAGGTAGACCCAAAAAAACTTGAGGCAATAATGAAGTGAGACGCACCTAGAAATGTGTTTGAGATTTAGAGTTTTCTGGGGCTGGCAGGTTATTATAGGGGGTTTGTCGAGAGGTTTTCATTGATCTCAGCCCCTTTGACAAAGCTTCTCAGGAAGAATGCATCTTTTAGATGGACTGATGAATGCTAAAAGAGTTTTAAGGAATTAAAATATTGATTAACTACTACACCAGTGTTAGCTATTCCATCAGGATCTGGAGGATATGTCGTGTATAGCGATGCTTCATATCAGGGATTAGGTTGTGTTTTGATGCAGTATGTTAGAGTAAGTACTTATGCTTCGACACAGTTAAGGCCTCATGAGTTCAATTATCCAATTTATGATTTAAATTTTGTTATAGTGGTGTTTGCTTAGAAGATTTGGAGATATTATCTGTATGGTGAAACATTTAAGATATTTATATATCATAAAAGTTTGAGATATTTGTTGAGTCAGAAGGAGTTGAATATGAGACAATGATGATGGATTGAATTATTTAAAGATTATGATTGCACAATTAAGTATCACCCAAGTAAAGCTAATGTTATAGCTGATGCATTAAGAAGGAAATCTAATAATAGTGAGGCTCAAGTTCAAACATCAAGGTTACCAAACCTAGTTCAACTGAGAGCATTAAATGTTGAGATAAATTTGGGGTAAAATGAAGCATTGTTAACTACGTTGAAGCTTAGACTAGTGTTGCATGAAAGGATCAGAATCTATAATTTGTGAAAGTTATTGAGAAGTTGAAACAAATTCTGAATTCTGAATTTGAATTGAGGGATAATGTATTGTGGTTGAAGTAAAGATTGTGTGTACTTGATGTTGATAATCTGAGAAAAGAAATTTTGGAGGAAGCATATATAGCGACTTATCCTATGCATTCTAGTACAATATGCTGAAACAACATTTTTTATGGCCAAGGATAAAAAAGCAAGTGACTTAGTGTGTTGCTAAATGTTTGACATGTCAACAGATTAAGGCAGAGCATCAGGCTCCAGTTGGGAAGTTATAATCATTACCTATTCTATAGTGGAAATGGGAGAGGATTACTATAGATTTCATTATGGGTTTGCCGAGGACTCTAAAGCAACATGATGTCATATAGGTCATTATTGATAGATTGATGAAATTGGCCCATTTCTTACTTGTGCGAGAGAATAACATACTGGATTAGTTGGCTCGTAGATATGTAAATGAGATAGTAAAGTTACATGGAGTTCCAGTATCTACTGTATCAGACCAAGATCCTAGATTTACTTCGAGATTTTGGGGTAGTTTACAAACAACATTGGGTATAAAGTTAAATTTTAGTATAGCATTTCATCCTTAGACAGAGGGGCAAATTGAGAAGATTATTCAAACTGTTGAGGATATGCTTAGAGCTTGTGTTTTGGAGTTAAGGAGCAAGGGATTAATATGTAGCTCTTATTGAATTTGTGTACAATAATCATTATCATAGTAGTATTGATATGGCTCCATATGAGGTGTTATATGGCAAAAAGTGTTGAACACCCTTATATTGGGATGAAGAGGTCTAAGGAATGTTGAAGGCTTATAGTTAATATAAGATACCATTGATAAGGTAAAATTGATCCGTAGTATGGATAAAGTGGCTCAAGACAGGCAAAAGAGTTATACATACCAGCACCGGAGGGATATGAAGTATTAAATAGGAGACAGAGTGTTTTTAAGAGTGTCACCTAGGCAAAGAGTGCTAAGGTTCAATAAAAATGGAAAGTTAAGCCCTAAATTCATTGGTCCTAATGAGATTACTGAGAGAATTGTATCATTGGCTTACAAGTTAGCATTACCAGCAGAGATGGCTTAGATTCATAATATGTTCCATATTAGTATACTCAGGAGATATTGGTTAGATCCGACATATATATTGCCGACACAGGAAGTTGAAATTGCAACTAATTGGTACATTTAGGATATGATTTCATTCATATGCATATCATGAGCATATATATATATACACAAATGTTGATTTAGGAAAACTGCACTCAATTGACATATTCTAGGGTATGAAAGGTTTAAAATGATTATGATTTGATTGTGTATTACTTATGTCTTGAATTTTGGTTTGATGGATTATAAGTAGTAAATTTGGAATTAATTGTTACAATTGAAAAATTGTTGAATTAAAATGTACATTTAGTCTAGGAAAAAGTGGCAAGATAAGTTGACACATGGAAATCTAGGATGACTAAGCCTATAAAATGAGTGACATTTGGCATGGAAAATTAAGTGACAAATGGCATAGGAAATTAAATGTCAAATGGCAGCACTGATTGAGTGACAAGTGGCCTAGAATAATTGTGACAAATGATAGCTTATGGGGAGGACAAGTGATTTACATGCATAGGTGACAAATGCCATTGTATAGTAGTGACACCTAGCACCTACTGAATTCAGCTACTATAGGGATAGTTTCTATTGTGTTCATTCCTTATTCTTTCCTTTACTCTCACCATCAAAGCACTCACACACCCTCACAACTTCTGAATTTTGCTTCAATTTCATTTATAGTCATTAAAGATCCATATAAAAATCTGCTCAAAGATAGTTATAATTTGTTATCATCATTTTGCCTTAGCTGAAATCATTTTACTTCCATCTTGCACTGGGATAATTTATCATACATGGAGAGCTACGTTAGCTTGATCATTGAGGTGGAACTTGAGTTAAATAAGTACGTGAAATTCTAATCTTTGTGGCATGTTGAAAGAGAAATTTTATGATGACTGAATTAGGATGAAATGCATGTAGTGTTGATGATGATGTTATGCTGGAATGTGATGGATGAATTGGTTACTTTTCTATTTTGTTATTGTTACATGAAAATAGTAGGTTATAAACTATTAAATGGATGATTTAGGTTGAGATTTGGGGTATAAATGAAGGTGGATTCATGGTAAAGATAGGAGTTATTTAAGTGTTCTTGAATAGAGTTATAGATGTGTTTATAAAAAGTGACGGTTAATGACATAAGTGAGCAGAATTTTATAAGCCTTAGTGTGACCAATATGGAAGTCAAATTAACCTAAAATGAAGTAAACTTAAAGGACATCAAATCTGGAAAATTCCAGGTGTTAGTGATGTCCCTAAGCTTGGAAAATTCATAAAGTATTGATGGTAGCAAATTTACCCACATTAGTGATGTTGATGACAAATTCTATAATTTTAATTTCAGCCTTGTGTACATGTCAAATAAGCTGAGAGATTTCACTCTAAATTGTATATTTGAACTTGATTAAGGTTAGGAATGAACCTAGATTGTTGCTTAATTAATTGGTTAAGAGCTTTATAAGTTTATGTAGTTAATTGATGTCATAACCTAAAGAATGGACTGTTTTTATGTGGTTGAGTTCAAATCTAGAAATTATGATTTTTCAAAGGAATAAATGAGTTCTTTTAATGCAAACATGATATTAAGGACATGAGTAATCTGTATAGGTATGTATGAATGAACATTGAAGAACATGGGGTAATTATGAATGAGAATTGGGTAAATGTGTAAATATATATTACTGGAAAAAATTTGGTGAATGTATAGATCTAGCATGCTGAAATTCCAGATTTAAAGTAACAATAGTGCATGTGTTATAAGAGGCTTTTTGATCAAGAAAGTGTTCAAGGATAAGTGTAAAGTATGTTTGATGAATTTGGAGTGAATTAAACTAAATTAAAGGTACAAACCTAATTGCAAAACGGTAGTATACAAAATATATTGTTTGAATGGTCTTAAGGTGTATAAGCACAAATTGAATGGTCAAGATCTATGTATAAGAATACATACCCAGAAAGTCAATCGAGCATGCATTGAAGATGACACTTATACATATGCATGACTAAATATTCATATGATTAAACAAGTTAGTCATTTGTGAACTATGTATGTATTGCATGACTATAAACACACAAGTTGATCGCCAACATTCAAATATTGTCGGATCATCAAGGTAATTGCTTTTCTAAAGCATACTGTGAGTTAACCTAGATGTTTCTCACTATGATTTAATTGCTTTTATTTAACTTTCAATTATTGACTGATTACTTGTATGATTGTTATGATTCCAAATATTGTTGGTTCGAGGAGTATGATACTTGGGACTGTATATAGAAGTGTTTTCAAATTATATATGTAATATGGAATATGTACTCAACTGAATGTTGAATGCCAGACTCAGGTCTGAAGAATGTGATAAATGACATGAATACATTGAATGAAAAGTATTGGTAACATATTATGTGAATTGGTGCATTCCATTACATTGATATGCATGATTGGATAAAGGAGTTGTGATCGGAGTGAACAACGTGAAAAAGATCTTTAAGATCATGAATTGTGTACAAAGAGCCACAGGCTCAGTTAATAATGAGCCTGGTATCCATAATAGGTTCGAGATAGTAAATGAAATGAGCCCGATATCTATAATGAATATGGGACAAGAAATAGGCGCTCGGTCACAACAAAGTAAAATGAAAATGGAGTTATGTATCATATGAATGATTGAGATGAATTATTAGATTTTTCTGAAATGGTGACATGAAATGTTCTTAAACTTGTTGTGCTTATTGAAATATGATAAAAATAAATGAGATGTGGGATATGATATTGAATGAGGTGATATACTTGTTGAACTTGTTTATATACTTGTGATGTTTATATTCTGAATTGAGTGAGCACATCAATGATAGGTCACTCATTGAGTTCGCAAACTCATCAAAATTGCAACGTTGATTTTCAGGTACAAAAGAGTTCTAGCTTTTAAGGCAATCTAGTAAAATTATATTACTATCATTTTGGGAACAAGTATGGCTCAGAGGTCTATTCAGCTGATATTTGAGGAGTCTAGTTAGAATGTTTTTAGTTAGCATCCCATTTCATATTGTACATTTTGTATAGAGTAGTAAACTCTCAAATGTTATGTAATGTATATACATGG
>JANIIA010035829.1:0-12124 GCA_027478495.1 Erythroxylum alaternifolium
GCTTTGTATTTGTAAAAAGGGCCCAAATGGCTATTGAACTTTCTGACGATTGTATTGTGTTGATTGAAAATGATGATGAATGAATGTGGGGCCAATTTGAGTATGTTTTCCGCATGTTAAGTTATGTAAAAAAAATTTATACCGACTTCTAATGATTGAGTGCATTAGCACGCCACCCTCGGGGGACACGGACTCGGATATCATCAACAATGTCGGGTTCGGGTCTTGCAGGAGTGGGGTGCTACATAGGATTATTTTTGTTTTGAATAAAATCAAGAAGGAATAGGATTTTGGAATAAAGTGGATGAATTATTAAGTAAGTAAAGAGAGATAAAAAGGGCTATAAAAGATTCAAGAAGTAAATATGAAAAGATGGGGAAAAGAATAAAGAAAAAAATCAAAGAGGGTGGAAAAACTGCTAGGCCATGATCGTGGCCTGCAACTATGCAGAACAAGGGAAAAACAGCAGGCAGGTCATGATCGTGACCTTAGACTGTGTAGAAATGAGGAAGGACGCAGTTTTAAATTTTTTTAACCATTTTACCCTTTAAACCACCTATATATTTAGTTTTAACTTCACTTTTACATTTACTTTCATTTTAACTTTATCTCTCTAAACTTCAAAGCCAAAAAAGCTCTCACATCTCTCTAAAACTTTCAACATTCCAATTTCCTTCCAACTTCTACCCAATTATGTCACGCATTAAATAATAAGCCCGATGGGAGCCATATGGACAACAAAAAGTTGCAGGACATGGATGAAGAAACCGCGCAGTAGACTTTAGTGCACCTTTCCCGATCTACACAGTGGAGGAAGGTACTCACTTCTGATCACTTAGAGCTAGATAAATTTTAGTTCCTAAGTACTTTGATTTTGACACACTCGATAGGCTAGAGTTGTGTGAGCGAATAGAAAACTTAGCTGAGAGGATCCAGTGGGCCCAATTCATACGATTCCAATTTTCTGTCTATCAAGAGTTCACATTAGAATTTTTTACTACCTCATCTTATGACCGTAAAAATCCCAAAGAATTATGGTTTAGGTTGGGAGGACAAGCCTATGAATTAAATGTAGAAATCATATGCGAGATGTGTGGATTCCCCGAATCTTCCATCATCGATCATCATAAAGATTTTTGTCCTTTTTAATACTAGACTAAACTTACTGGAATTGAGGAATATCATGCCAAGAATGCTCATAACAACATCATAAGGTCCCACGAACACTTGTTGCTGCACAAATTTTAGTGTCAGCTGGTTTTTGACAAAATTGAAACCAAAAAGTGTTCCACAAAGGAATTTTTAATGTTGTGGTGTGTAGACCACAGTATTCCAGTCTGCACATCCACACATGTGTTGAATGCCATTGTTGCGACTTTGCACAAGAGGAGCAAGAATATAGGAATGGGGTATATAGTTTCTGCCATTGTAGAATATTTTGGCATGGAATGGAGGGGATTAACTATTCATCTCCCAGAATTCCTAAACCATCATCACTTATGGCGGGCTAAAATCTTTAAGTCCTATAACATGGAACTTAGGGATATCAGCCAGAAGACATATGTCAGAATCAGGACAAGTCAGGCAAGTTCGAGCTTAGCGTCACCTCATCAAGAAGAAGAGTCCAGTGAAAAAGTTGAGGAAGAGGAAGAAGAGCAAGGCTAGAAGGAAGTTCCAGATACGATCTCCGAAACCAACAAGGCACTTACAGAGAACATAAGAATGATGCAGGAGATGGCTCGGACACAAAGATGCTAGAGCTGGGATATCCGTCAGATCCATAGATATTTCAAGGCTCAGGGTGTTCAATTGTCGCCTCCGACACCATCACCACCTCAATCTCCATAGGATTTGTGTCTAACCCATTTCTTTTTCTTTTTCAATTTAACCTTCAGTTCTAATTTTTATTTTTGTTTTTATTTTATTTTCTACTTACTTTAATTTCTTTCTTTTCTTTTCTTTTATGTGTTGTTTGTTCCCATCTCACATTAAGGACAATGTGTTGTTCAAGTGTGGGGAGGGATTATGTATTTTGCTTTTGAATGTGATTTTGCATATTGTATGATAGTTATTAGGGTGCATTTTATGAACTGTATGAATGTGTTAATGGCTTAGACGGAGTGAAATTTATTTAATTTTGAACATAATCTATTAGGTTGTAAATAATCATTAGCACACAAAATTAGTGAATTAGGAGTCTTTGGATAAATATACAGCTTAATTAGGATTTAATGTAAATTTAGCACCCTCCAGGTTGTCACATTCATTCATAATTCAAGGCCTTTCAACTTAAGTAGCTTAACTAGTATTTTTTAATGGAAATGAGTAGCTTAAACAACAAGTAGGCAATAAAATAAATAAATAATATATTTTTATTAAATAAATCACTATTCTACTGGCCTTCGAGTTATGAATAGAGCTAATGGCCAGTTGAAAACGTGATATAGTTAAGTAACCAGATTGACACGTATCACAAATGTATGCCTTCATGTCAAAATGCTATAATGACATTTCAACCAATCTATTTAATAAAAACATGACTTAGTTGAGTAACTGGATCGACATTCATTACCAATGTTTGCCTCCTCGTAAAAAGACTAAGTCTATGTTTAAAAACGAACTAAAAAAACTACCAGACTTGTAATAAGCTTGAATTTTCATGAAAATATACTTAGGAACAGTTACAGAGTCTGAATGACCAAAGAATTATTAATGTGTGTGTACAATTGAAAAGGTTAGATAAATTAACACTTAGATCTCGATTAATTTGTATATTTAGTTCAAAGCTCCTAGACATAGATTTTGCATGTTAATGATTAGATATAACTTGTATGATTGTCTTTAAGATTAAATTGATTTCATGAAGTTGAAGCCATTGCCTTGTTATTGCATTGTGTGTTGTATGGTTGTTGTTTTGTTTGCTTGAGGACAAGCAAATGTTTAAGTATGGGGATGTTGATGGTTAGGTATTTAGTGTTAATTTGAGTGTTTAGTGTGTTGGGTTAGCCATGATTTCATGCATCACATGCATGCAAATATAGCGAAAGTGTCAAAATTAAGATTCCAACACCATGAGAACCCAGAAACCACAGAATCATACATGCATGCAAGAATATGTAAAGAACATTAAATATAAAATTTTTTTTAACCTTATGTATCTCCTTATTTCTTGTTTCTTCTCTTTGTTTGGGTTGTTGCAAACACCGAACCATTCCTTGATCACCCAAGAACAAGCAAAGAAGATGAAGAAACAATGTATAAGGGTGTTTTGAGCACTAAACAAGATGAGTTCTAGTAGATGTTCAAGATGATAGAAGATAGGTCAAGAATCTTGTTGCATGCACTTTGATTCATGTAATAATTGCAAGAATTGTAAGAACAAGACTCAAGAAACCTCACTCTCACTCTAGAGCTCTTCTAAAGCCCTTATGCTATCACTTATGTGTGTAAGAAGTAGAAGAAACTCGTGTACATAAGTGAAGAACTCACTTATATATCATTTCGTGGCCTCTGTCATGATCATGGCCTGTCTGGCCTTTGGCCACGATCGTGGCCCTATGAGTCACGATTGTGGCCTACTTAAATTAGGCCATACACAATTGTTTTTCATTCGATCTTTTATGTGTGTGACCTTAGGTTTCTAGTTATTTTAGGCATTTGAATTAACTCTTAATTCAATCAAATTATGAAGGGTTTCATGATGCCAATTTGCCGGAATATAAGTGGATTAACACACAAACTCTTTGATAATTAATTATCCAACTTATAAACTTTTCCATAGACAATTACCGTGCAATTCATCCTTTCACCATACTATACCCCACTTGGTTCAAAGTATGGGTCATATGTCAACTCCCACTAGATTGACTACGTCACATCTAGTCTAAGTGATGTTAGTTCTTATCCTGGAATCTCATTAATCTATGTGTCATTGAAGATTCCCTTCATGACACATAATTGCTCCGACCAGAGACTCTTGAGTAATGACCCTAACAAGAGGCCGTGGGTATCTTCTCCTTTTATTAGGAGTGGTAAATCCTTTATTGGCTACCTAATTACCTTCGAATACTAATAGCTATACCCAATCACCACCCTAAGAGCAACCTCGTCTTGAGGTAACAAGGAATGATGTCAAAGCACAGGATTAGTATCCAAGATATCCTTTATTACCTCAAGTATAAGGATATTTACACCATTGCTATGATGAGATTAATCATTGACATTTGATAGATCATCTATATGATAATCTGATAGTTGGTCATCCGATCAAATCAAGGAGTATAGTATGTGCTAGTCTATCTGGATTAATAATGTCTTGTCTTATTAATCCTATGACTAGGGATTATTTAGATACTAATATAATTGCATATGATAGGAATCTCATTATGATGATCTCATCATGATGTCCTTCATGCTATGTTTTGTATCATAAACTTCATTAATTCGATTTAAGATCAATATCAAATCATATATAAACGAATATCAAATCAATGAAAAATGTCTTTCACTTTACTAATCGAAACAAAGTTTGTATAAAAGTGTTAAAGGTGATTGCCTTTAGAGCACTACTCTAACAATCTCCCACTTGCACTAAAGCCAATCACCTTTGTATTTAATACCATAAGTGAGTACACAAGAGTCAAATTTTGTCTGAGGAAATGGCTTAGTCAAAGGATCAACGATGTTTTAATCTTTGGGCACTCTCTCTATCTTCACATCACCTCTATCAATTATCTCCCTGATTAGGTGATATATCCTGAGTACATGCTTAGACCTCTGATGAGACCTTGGTTCCTTGGCTTGCGTAATAGCCCCATTTTTATGCTAGGAACCACTCCAAATTCCATGACGAACTTCTTGATCCAAACAACTTCTTTTGCTACTTTCGCAGCTGCAATATACTCTGAATCGGTCATCGAATCTGCAGTCGTCTCTTATTTGAAACTTTTTCAACTGACTTCTCTACCATTCAACGTGAAAACATAACCTGACTGGAATTTAGAGTCATCCTAGTCATATTGAAAACTAGCATCTATATGCCCGCTCATTACGAGATCTCCATTTCCATATATCAAGAATACATCTTTAGTCCTTCTCAAATACTTTCGGATATTCTTGACAGCCACCCAGTGACCCTTACCAGGATCCGATTGATATCTGCTGGTAACACTTAAAGCATACGATATATTAGGTCTTGTACATAATTTAGCATATATGATTGATCCTACTACTGAAGCATATGGGATTATACTCATGCGAGTCCTCTTATCTTATGTCTTGGGATACATAGAGTTCGAGAGTTTTAGTCCATGAGTCACGAGAAGAAACCCTCTCTTAGAATGCTCCATGCTAAACCTATTTAACACTTTGTCTATGTACGTTGACTATGAAATACCTAGCAACTTCTTTGATCTATCTCTATAGATCTTTATTCCCAATATATAAGTTTCTTATCCAAAGTCTTTCATAGAAAAATTTCGGGACAATCAAACTTTGACTAATTGCAAACTTGAGAAATCATTTCCTATTAGTAGTATGTCATCCATATATAACATAAAGAATATGATAGTACTCCCACTAACCTTCTTATACACACAAGGTTCATCATGATTTTGTGAGAAATGAAACTCTTTGATTGTCTCATCAAATCAAATATTCCAACTCCTAGATGCTTGCTTCAATCCATAAATAGATTTCTGAAGCTTGCATACCTTTCTACCATCTTTAGATGCGAAGCCCTCAGGTTGTGTCATATATATATATATCCTCAACTAGGTTTTCATTCAGGAAGGCCATCTTTACATCCATATTCTATATTTCATAATCATAACGAGCAGTAATGGCTAGGAGTATTCTAATGGATTTAAGTATAGTTACGGGCTAAATGTCTTGTTATAGTCAACTCCTTGTCTTTTACAATAACCTTTAGTGACTAACCTTACTTTATAGGTAATCACATTACCTTCTATGTCAATTTTCTTCTTGAAAATCCACTTACACCTATTGAGTCAACCAAAGTCTTTACTTGGTTTTCATTTATGGAATCCATTTCAGACTTCATGGCTTGAAGCCATTTTTCAGATTTCGAGCTCTTCAGAGCTTTTTCATAGGTTGTAGGCTCATCTTATTCTATGAGCAATACATCATTTTGTTCGCTTATGAGAAATCCATATCTCTCTGGAACATTGCATATCCTACTTGACCTACGAACATTTTGTGTGTCAGAAGGTTCAACTGTTATCTCATCTCTATGAACAACAATTTCAGGTTTAGGCAGTTGATATGCATCTGTTTGAGCATCATGAACTTCATCAAGTTCAATTTTGCTCTCATTGTCTTCTCTTAGAAGAAACTCTTTCTCTAAATAGACAGCATGCTTTGAGACAAACACCTTTTGCTTTAAAGCATTATAGAACTCATGTCCAATCATTTCTTTATGATATCCTATAAACAAAAATTTATCATATTTCGCTTTAAGCTTGTCTAATTGAATCCGCCTCACATAAGCCGAACAAGCCCAAACTTTCATATGAGAAAGATAGTGCCTTTTGTTAGTCCGTATCTCATATGGAGTAACTTCAACTACTTTTGAAGGGACTATACTTGACACATAAATAGTAGTCTTGAGTGCATAATCCCAAAAGGATTTCGATAAATCTGCTAAGCCCATCATCGACCTTACCATGTCTAGCAAGGTTTGGTTTCTCCTTTCAGCTGCACCATTATGTTATGGTGTGTAAGGTGGAGTCTACTAGAATACTATCCCATTATCTTCGAGATAAGTTAGAAATTCCTCGTTTAAGTATTCACCACCTTGATTTGGTTAAAATGTCTTAATAATTCTATTGAGTTGTTTCTCTACTTTATGTCTAAATTGTTTGAACATTTCAAACGCTTCAGACTTGTATCTCATTAGATACACATAACCATATCGTGATTAATCATCGATAAAAGTAATGAAGTACACAAAACCACCTTTGGCATGAATTGACATCGAATCACGTGCATCAGAATGTATTAGGTCTAATAACCTATTCATTAGTTCACCTTTCCCTTTAAAAGGTAATTTAGTCATCTTGCCTAACAAGCTAGATTTACATGTGTCATATGATTCATAATCAAAAGACCTTAGGCTAACATTCTTATGTAGCTTAATCATACATTTCTCACTTATATGGCCAAGTCGACAATGCCATAAGTAAGATGATTTTAAGTTATCTCGTTTTTGTCTTTTATTTTCATTGATATTTAAAATTGGATTGGACATATCTAATATGTAAATTCCATTACACAATGTAGCAGTACCATACAACATTTCATTTAACCTAATTGAACAACCATTGCTTGAAAAAGTTAAATGAAATTCCGCTTTATTAAGACATGAAACATATACAATGTTTTTAGTCACAACGGGTACATAATAGCAAATTTCCAAAACTAAATCTAGCCCACTAGGAAAATACAAAACATATGTCCCTAAGTCTAATGCAACAACTCTTGCTCCATTTCCCACACATAGGTCCATCTCTCCCTTCTTGTGCAGTCTATTATCCTTGAGACCCTGTATATTATCACATCTGTGTGAGCCACATCTGGTATCTAATACCCAAATGTTATGATTAGAAATACTATTAATCTCAATGTCAAATGTCATACCTGAAGTAGATGGTAGGGCATCCAATGCCTTCTTCTACTTCAGCAACTCTAGATAAGCTTTGCAGTTCCTCTTCTAATGTCCTTCTTTGCTACAATGGAAGCATATCCCCTTTGAAGTTGTCTTCTTTTCCTTCTTTTTGGCTACACCTCCCACTGGCTTCTTGGACTTCTTCTTCTTCTTTTGGTTCTTCTTTTGAGAACCAAAAGCAGATTCCATCAGCATCACAGCCTTATTGTCTTTCTTGATAGTCTGCTTAGCCATTTTGAGCAGATTAATCAGCTCAGGTATCATTGTCAAATTTTGATTCATCTGACATTTAAGTATAAACTACGAATAACTATCGATCAAACTAGTCAAAAGCAAGTCTATACTTAATTCATGATCCATAATGAAGCCTAAGCTGCCTAAACTCTCAATATATCCATTCATCTTCAGCACATACTGCACTAGAGATGATCCCTCAGCCATCTTAGAACAGAAAAGCAAACTCGAGGTCTCGAACCTTTCAGACGAAGCTTGCTCATCAAACAGTTCCCTCAGATGGTAGACTATGGTATGAGCATCTATAGCCTTACATTACTTTTGCAATTCTGGTGACATAGAGGCTATCATTATACAGCTAGCTAACTCACTATCATCCAGTAGCTTATTATAAGCTTTCTGATCTTCATCAGATGCATCGACAATAGGGGGATTAGGAAGTGGTTCATCTATGACATATCCTAGTTTTTCAGATTTGAGAACAATTCTCAAATTCTGTAGCCAATCCAAAAAGTTTGGTCCTATAAGTTTGTTGGAATCTAACAAGGAGCGTAGGTTTAATGGCCTAGAAGAATGAGAGAAAGTGCTAGAATGTACATTAATGCATATCGATAAAGGGCTTTAATCACATGCCTTATATATCCCATTATTTTTATTCAAATCCATAGCCCTCATTACGAATTCGGGAAACTTAAAGTTTTCTTAATGGGTCGAGATCCAGTATCACTGCGAATGATTTTAGGTTTGCCCAATAAGCCACTTTAGGTCAATCGATAAGTATCATTCATACCAATTGTATTCAATTATGCAACTATCGACTTGTGTCATCAACTGTTGATTTAGCACACTCATTGGGTCATTAAGTCTTGATTTGTATACATCTTATATATATAACCCAACTTTGCCTCTCTCCACGTTAACCTTAAGTTTGCCTAACAAATCAACACTTCCAATTAGGACCAACCCATTAATCCGAAAATCTAATTTCCGTGGTTTGAACATATCCATGTAGAGTGAGCTTAGGTTTGCTCAATAACCCAAAAGAACTCTGGCTCTTGCCATATCAATGGAAGGCAGAAGCCCTAATATTTAGTTGAGGGATTTATCTTGTGGTCTCATCAATACTTGGAGGATCTTGAATATGTATATCACATATATACATTCAGATTATGGACAACTCAATTAAATTGAGCCTATATCTATAACTACTCTTAAAATGCATCTAATGCATGTATCACACAAAAGGAGGTTTAATTTAGGTTGTGAATTAACTATGCATCTAAAGTTTCTGATTCGATTCAACTCTTAAACCTAATCGGGTACTAGTGTTAGTCTTAGCTAATACAAATTATGAACGTGATTTGATTAGGAACCCTAAAATTAATTATTTTGATGTCTAGATTAAACATTTTAATCCTAGTTTATATGCCTTTATCTAGTCACACTAGAAATGTTATGCTTTACTTGGATTAATTCTAAATTAATACCTAGGGTTCCAAAATTCTCGTACATCAATTACCCTTTTATAATATCCCTAGGTCATCTCAAATTTATCTAAACAATTTCTACACATGTCAAAATTATCTTGACGGCTAAAATTGTCAAGATAAATAAGTTGACCTACTAGACACAAAAGAGACCAATTTGATGTTCGGAAAATTTCTAGAACCCTAATTTCAAGCATATGCATTAAGCATGCTATTATCATCAAAATAATACATTTCTTATCACATAAGAGCCTTATTTAGGTCTCATAATCGAAATACATACATTAGAAGTCGTTAAGTAACTCAACTCCACTAACTTTTAAGTTGACCAATATTGACTTTGACTTTATTTATTAATTGAATCAATTTCAATTAATTCTGGAAAAATTTTAAAGTCTTATACACATTCTAAATGTGTCTAATAAAAAATTCCAAAAACCAATTCATAGGAATTATTTATTAATAAATAGGGATATGCCAAAACATCACATGTGTATGACATTTGTCATATAACTTCTAACACTAGTCAAACATTACATCATGCATGCACAAGTTAATCACTTTAGCAATAAGTGTTATGCATCTCATAAACGTGGAAATATCTCATCTTTCATATACATGCATAAAATTTATAAAAACAATTTTTATATAAATTAATATAGAATTTAAATGCATGCATGTTCATCACATTTCCAGAATTTCCAGAACTTCATACATGAATCAAGCTAAAACTAAATTCGTAATAAAATAGCAAATGACATTCAACTTTTTACAAAAACAAAATATAACACCTTATAAACAGTTTTCTGAAACAAAAATAGAAAAAATTATAGAATTATTACGAAATTTTCAAAGTCAGCACATGCATTCAGTTTTTCCAGAAATTCCCATAACAACGTATGAATAGTCTGGATATTAATTCGAAATAAAATAGCAAATGACATTCAATTGCAATTTTCTTTTACAAAAACATAATATAACATCTTATAAACATTTCTGCAAAAGAAAAACAGAAAAAAAAATTCGACATTTTACACGAATTATTCTAAATCAACATCCAAGTCAATCACAACCCAGTAAACTCTTTGCACACATTCAATACATCATCAAATACATCCATAAACTTGCTCTGATACCACTGTTGGGTTAGCCACGGTTGCATGCATCACATGCTTGTGAATGAGGTGGAAGTATCGGAATCAGGATTCTAACACCATGACAACCCCGAAATCACAGAATCTAACATGCATGCATTGATATGTATAAAAGAACATGAAATATAAAAACATTTTTACCTTTGTTTCTCCTCCTTTCTTATTTCTTCTGCTTGTTTGGGTTATTGCAAACACCAAACCCTTCCTTGATCACCCAATAACACGAAAAGATGGAAGATGAAACAATGTGTAAGGGTGTTAGAGCACCAAACTTGATGAATTTAAGTAGATGTTCAAATGGGTGATAGATCAAGGTTATCTTGCATGCATGTTGATTTATACAAGAATTTCATAAATTGCATGAAGATAACTCAAGAACTCTTCTTACTCTCTTTAGAACTCTTCTAGAGCCCTTTTTATCTCACTTGAGTGTGTAAGAAGTGGAAGAAGCTCGTGTACATAAGTGAAGAACTCACTTATATATCATTTCGTGACCTCTGTCACGATCATGGCCCTATGAGTCACGATCGTGGCCTGCTTAAAATACTCATACATATTATGTTTTCCATCTGATCTTTTATGCCTGTGACTTTTAAGTTCCTGGTTATTTTAGACACTTTGAATTAACTCTTAATTCAATCAAATCTTGAAGGGTTGCATGATGCCAATTTTCCAGAATATAAGTGGATTAACACACGAACTCTTCGATAGTTAATTATCTAACTTATGAACCTTTCCATAAACAATTACCGTGTAATTCATCCTTTCACCATACTATACCCCACTTGGTTCAGAGTATGGGCTATATTTCAAGTCTCACTAGACTGACTACGTCACATCTAGTCCAAGTGATGTTATTTCTTGTCCTGAGATCTCATTACTCTATGTTTCATTGAATACTCTCTTTATGACACATAATTGCTCTGATCTAAAGACTCCCAATTAATGACCCTGACAAGAGGCTATAGGTATCATCTCCGTCTATCAGGAGTGGCGAATTCTTTATTGGCTACCCAATTACCTTCGAATACAAATAGCTGTACCCAATCACCACTCTAAGAGCGACCTTGTCTTGAGGTAACAAGGAATGATGTCAAAACATAGGATTAATATCCAAGATATCCTTAAGTACCTCAAGTCTAAGGATATTTGCACCATTTCTATGATGAGATTAATCATTGATATTCGATAGATCATCCATATGATAATCTCATAGCGGTTCATCGATATACTTACTACTCTTAGTAAGCATCCACATGTTAACTCTAAACATCTCATGCTTATAGTTTATGAGATCCACTGCTTGATCAAATCAAAGAGCATAATATGTGCTAGTCTATCTGGATTAATAATGTCTTGTCTTATTAATCCTATGATACGAATTATTTAGATACTAACATAATTGCACATGATAGGGATCTCATTATCATGATCTCATCATGATTTCTTTCATACTATACTTTGTATCATGGACTTCATTAATTCGATTTAATGTAACATCCCGGTCCCACTTAACGGGTCGGATCAGGGAAACGGGTCTACGAGAAGACCAATTAGTGAAGTTA
>JANIIA010035876.1:0-12121 GCA_027478495.1 Erythroxylum alaternifolium
TATGGAGCGTGGATATGTGCGTGCAAGCATGTCATCATGTGTTGTACCAGCTCTTCTTGTGCCAAAGAAAGATGGTTAGGCTAATATAAATTTTTCGAATTAGGGTCAAACCTAAGAGTGAAATTCATGAAGCAAGTAATATAAGGGTTTTTACAAGAAAAAGGTTTCAGTTAATTAACCGATGATTAGTTGTTAATAGCCTTGAGAAAAATATTAATATAAGATAGGAATTTCTTAGTGCAATGATCAATAATTAAATCGCATGATAAATGGTTAATACTTAAGAAATCTTACAGGGATTCATTGCCTAGGTGCTAGTTATTTAATAATGATTAATCTTAGTATTATCCATGTTTTGGTTTATTATTATGTTAAATTTTAGTTTAGTTTAGTTTTAAATTAAACCAACATCTTATTTGTCAGTTAGATAATAAAAAGAGGTTACTACTAGTACTTGTAGTCCTGTGGGATTGACACTTGATATTCTCTGACACTGTACTATAGTTTGATAGGTGCACTCGCCTATGAGATCTATAGAGTAGAGATTAACTTGTATATTAGGCTATTGTATAAAATTCTCCCTCTCTAGTAAGACAGATCTCTGAAGGGTTCAGGTGGCATACTACACCAAATATGATGGAAGTTAGTGAGTGTAGTCATTCTTAAGTGTATTCCTCTGTAGAAGAAACATGTGTTCTTCTACGTAAAAGAGAGGATATTCCTATTGTGCCTTTATGTATTAATTATCGAAATGGTTGATAGGTAGTTTGGCCCTAGGCTCCTAAAGACAAAGACTTGGTCTTAAATTTGAAACTAATGGACCAAATTATAGCCTAATGGAAATATTTTGTTTGTGAACTATAAACATGTTCCTATTATTGTTGCTTCTCTGCAAATGAGGTTTTAAGTTGATATGGATGATGTTAAAAAGTTGTTTAAGAAGTGTATAGGACTAACTTGAGACATATTAGTTGCCCATAATTCTATAAACCTTATCTAAACCATATTAATCATAAGAATCCTTATCCTCAGGGCTACAAAATTATTAAGTTCACTTTATTTTCTAGGGAAGATGGCTAGTTAACTATTAAGCACATTATCATATTCATTATTCAATGTGATAAATTGGTAATTACAAAAAATATCAATAATTTTAACCTTAGGTTGTTTCTGAATTCAATGATAGGTATGGTTTTTTCCTGGTACACATTATTATTAAAGAATTATGCCCTTTCTTGGACAAAAATGAAAAGAATGTTTCATACTCAGTTTTGTCAAACTAAACCTAAAGTTAGTATAGTTGAATTGGATAAAGTTACTCAGAAAAATGACGAGAATGTAAACAAGTTCAATTCTCGATTTAAGAGAGGGATGATTTAATGACAAATTACACTCCTAGAGACCGAGTATGTGAAGCTAGCTTAGAGGTGCCTTGATATTGAACTTTTAAAGAAGTTGCATATTATGGAAATTTGTGATTTTTATAAGTTGACAACAAAAGCATCTGGATTTGAAGAACCTCTTAGAGAAAAAATACAATGGGAAAAGAGTAGTAGGCATTTATTTTATGGAAGCAAGTTCATATGACTTGGCAGTGGATGAGGTTAATATCTTTGAAACTTGCATTTTTCCTACTCTATAACAAAAATCACTTGAAGCCATAAGGAAAATACAACCACCAACTACTCAAATTGGATAAACTTTTGATACTTCCAAAATAGAGGAAATCTTTGAGTTCTTGTTGCAGGAAAAATTCATTACTTTATAGTCAAAACATAAGATTCCTACAAAGGAAGAGATTTGAAGGAGGGATTACTATAAGTATCACAATACATAAAGTCTCCTTAAAATTCATGCTGGGGACTCAAGAATGTTACTCAAGATCGAAATAACAAGGGAGTTCTACTATTTGCTAAAGCTATTTATATTATGTTGATAGATGAAGATCTTTCCATCAATTGCAACTGTTAATGCCAATGAGTTTGATTTATGGCTTTTGCTAGATGTTAAAAGGAAGATGAAGATTGTAGAGGATCGATTATTATCATCCATGAATTTAGGTATTGACATTTTCATTCCTAACTATAATTTAAATACTAATAATAAGAATGAGAATCAACATATTCCTAAATTCTAACAAAAATTAGAGATTATAGGATGGAACCACAAGAGAGAATTCAATCAAAATTTCAATCAAAGATTTGAAGTTTGAAATCTTAACTTTTAGCGTACATACACTTGATTTGTAGTACCACCTCTGGATGCCTTCATCCTACTTAGATTATTGAGTGAGTCATCTTAATAACCCAATTCCATTAACTAGAACCTAAAAGATAAGATGTTAATGGTAAAGAGCCGCCACAAAGTGTGAGGGAAACATGCTCAGCCTAAAAAAATCACCTTTTACAAGACCTGTTCCTTCTGAGGAAAGTGTTTTAAACCAAAAGACCAAGAAAGAACATATAAAAGCTAATAAAGAAAGAATGAATGAAATAAAGAAAAGGTGAAACCCCAGATTTTATAGGAAGTCATACCGATCTGAAAGTCAAGATAAAAGAACTAATGAATTCTTTATAGTATATGAAATTAGTATTCAGTTGTCGTGTGTCATTCCTTTTGCGAAGCTTCCTACCTCTTTTAAAAAAACATTGGAGTAGTAAATAAAACATTTGCCTGAGAAAAGACAATGCTGAGTATCTATATTGGCCATGGTTTTGGGAATTTGAGAGAAGGGATTGCTAGAGAATTTGGATGACAATATGATTCCATATGTAAGATCTATGTACATTAAATCCCACATTAATGGTAGACCAACCTCAAAGGTTTTGGTTGATAATAGGTCAGCTATAAATATTATTCCAACTAAAATGATGAAAGTTTTAGGAAAACATGATAAATATTTGATCCTAAAGGAAGTGACTGTTACTGCATTTATTAGGGAGACTACTAAGGCATATGCAATTCTTCTTTATCTCTTTGTTAGCTTTTGCTTATGGAAATGTAATAAGGTTGACATTTTTGGGTTAATTCTTAGCCTTTTCCTTCTAAAGTGGATACAGTAGAGGCAAAATTTTACAATGGTCAAGTAAGGCCAGTTCAAATTTGAAAGTGGTTTTATAAAGATTGTTTAAAAAAACAAAGATGAAGAAAAGATAAGGTTAGAGTTAGGAATATTAGTGAAGTTAACTACCATCATACTTACTAATACACTGATGAACATTCTAATTATAGAGGAACCTAATGAATATGCTCTCATTAAGAAGTTATGGTAACTACAACCGCAAAAGTCAAATTTCAAATACAACAAATCACTGGGAATTTTGAGGAGCTAGAAGGATGCGAGATTGCTGAAGTAGTTTTTAAGGAGGACGAATTATTGATTGAGGACGAGGGTCACTTTGAAGATTGAAAACCTGTTCTTGTAAAAGTCGATGATTTTGGGTGTCAGAATCATAAACCACTAGATAAAGTAAATTTGAGTAGTTTAGGAAAATTTTAAAGTGTGTTTGTGAGTAAAATTCTTGATCACAAAATAAGAATAGAATTAGTCAAACTTTTGAAGGAATTTAAAGATTGTTTTACTTGAAATTATATTAAAGCCATGATTAAGTAGAAAGTTGGTATAACACAGACTTCCTATAAAGTTGAAATTTCATCCTTTTGTTAACCACCTAGATGTTGGTCTAAAAAGTCAAGTTAAAAATTAAAGAAGAAATTGAAAAGTTGTCAGCCACATATATTAAATGACTAACTAATGTTGTACATGTAATAAAGAAAGATGGTAACCTAAGGGTTTGTGTTAACTTTAGGGACTTGAATGCTGCCACTCTCAAAGATGTGTATATGATTCTGATTGTTGACTCCTTAATTAATGCAACAATCATTCTTTTGTTTTCTTTTATGGATTACTTTTTAAGTTATAATCAAAATTTATAACTGAGGATGATATATCTAAAATGACCTTTAGATGTCTTGGATATAGGAAAATTTGAATGAATTATAATGCATTTTAGCTTAAGAATGTGGGAGCCACTTATTAAAGGAACATGGATATTATCTTTCATGATTTAACAGGTTGGATGTTAAAAGTTTAGATGATATTTTTGTTAAGTCCAAAAGGATTATAGACCATATACCAAATTTGAGGGAAGCTTTCTAAAGGATAAGAAAACAAAAGTTGAAGTTAAACCCATTAAAGTGTGCTTTTGGAGTAAAAGCAAGAAACTTTCTGGGTTTCTTGATTCATTAAAGACAAATTAAATTGGTAAACAAAATGGAAAAGGGCGATTATTGAAGCAAAATCACGTCAAAATAAGAAATAACTTTAAAGGTTTTTAGGCTAAGTAAATTATGTCGGAAGATTTATCGCTAACTTGGCTAGTTAAAACAAAGAATTCTTGGACCTCTTAAAGTTGAAATTTTTTGAGGAATTTTGATAAGAAGAAAGGCATCAAGTGACATTTGATAAGATTAAAGAATACTTGACTAAGCCTTTAGAGTTGATGTCACCTCGAAAGGTAATACCTTTGAAGTTACACATTTCTATTTCAGAGGAATCTATTTGGTGCTTAATGGCCCAAAATAATAAGGTAGATTATAAGCAAGCTATTTATTATTTAAATAGAAATCTAACACCGACAAGAAAAAAAAGTATGTCACTATTATGAAATTTTGTTTGGCGTTATATTTTGCTTACTCAAAATTAAGACATTATTTTCTTTAAAATCAAATTATGTGGTTTCATAAACTGATTTGATGAAATATATGTTTAACAAACAAATTATTTTGGGAAACATTAAAAAGTGACTCTTTACGCTTATAGGTTTTAACCTAGTTTATCATCCTCAAAAGTTAGTAAAGGTTCATGTGTTGGTTGACTTCCTAGTAAACCACCTGATGGCAAAAATTTAATGAGATCTGAAGTTTTTAGTGTTTATATGTCAAAGAAAACTTTAGGAGTTGAAATTTTATGGTTCTAGCATAGTGAAATCAACTAGTGTTAGATTAGTCATTACTTCACCAAATGAAACAAAAACTCTTCTTCCTCTCAAAATGGACCTTCCATACATTAATAATTGGGCTGAATATAAGGGCCTAATAATAAGGATGGAACTAATGGTAGATCTTGGAGCCAAAGAAGTCCTCATTATAAGAGAGTCTAAGTTGGTATTATGGGAAGTAGTAGGAGAATATAGCATATAAGTTTAAATTTATCGCCTTATTGTACCACTGCTATTAAGTTACTACAATTCTTTGATAAGGTAGAATTCCAACATATTCCTCGAGAAGAGAGTTGGGAGGTAAATGAACATTATCAAATTGCCTATAGGTTAAGGACGTCTAAGGAGCTGGTTCATAAATATGTAGTTATACAATGAAAATCTCATTTGTCTATCTTTAAAAGGGGGATTTCCTTAGAAATTTTTCAATAACAATAAAGAAATCGTTCAGAATTGGAGGGATTAAATTAATTTTTTTTAAAGTAACCCAATAAAAAGGTGCCTCGTAAAGTTAAATTGCAAGTAGTTAACTTTGTACTGATTAAGGGAATCATATTTAGACAAGGTAGTGATGGACTTCTTTTAAGAAGCCTTAGGATGCCTGAGACATTGACAGTATAGAAGCAAGTTTATAAAGGGGTATTGGCTCATCCATCTAGAATTAAGATAAGATGGATTATGAAGCATCATGGCTACTACCGACCTTCATTATTAAAGGATTGTATATCCTATATAAAAGGGTGCCAACAATGCTAGAAGTATGGAAGAATACAACAAGCTTCTAAGTTACACTATATCATTAAACCATGGTCATTTAGAGATTGGGCCATTGTTATTTAAAAAAAATACCCACCTTCCTTTAAAGCTAATAATTTTTTATTGGCAATGATTATTTTACTAAATGTATGGTGGCTCAATCGATAAAAAAAGGCTGAACAAGTTGGGGTAGTGAAGTTTATTAAGGAAAAATTATTCTTCAATTTGGAATTCCAAAATCAATAATGAGTGACTAAGGGACTGTGTTTATTATTCAAAACGTTCTACCAAGGATTATGCCATACAATTCCTGAAATTGACTCGTTATTATGCTTAAGCTAATGGATAAGTTGAGACAATAATGAAAGTAGTCACGGAAATCCTAGACAAGATGTTAGAGGAGAATCCCAAAAATAAGGTAGATGTATTTCAAAGCCTAAGGCTTTAATAAAAAGGATAGGCTTCAGAGCTTTATCACTACTTACAAAAACTCTCAAATGGTGTAAAAAAGGAGTTTTTGATAAATAGTTAAGCAAAAAGAAGCAAAAGGCTTGAAAATTTTTAGCCAATAAGGTCTTTTAGCAAGTTCTCAAAGGGGTTAAGTTGGTCAATTGATATGGACTTTAAAGGCAACAAAACATTAATAACATCCTTGATAGGTTTACTACATAGCTTATTGAAAGATGAAGGCTAAAAAAATGGAAGATTCTAGGGTCTATAAAAGGAAGGTCTTCTTTATCACTGAGTTCTGGGAAATAAGCGATTGTCCAGAATTGGATAAACTATACACTTAAATTAAACTTATAGAGAGGGAGATTGGACAAATAACTTCTTATATTGTTATAAAACAATCCTTGAAAAATAGATTCCATAGCAAAAAACCTACTCAAGGCTATTACTCTACAAAAAGATAATGACTGTAGACTTGGTTTATTGTTTACTACACAGAAGACGAGTCGATTTAACAAGACCCAAACAAACTGAATATGCACTTTTTTAAAGATATAATTTTTGGAAACAAAATAATATTGATCAGGTTAGAGTAAGAAAAATATTTGAAGGCGTTGGGATATAAATCAGAAGTTTCATTAACCAAATAAACAAAATAATCTCCAATAATGGAAAGTCAGTTTAATGGAAAACATCTTTAAAGGAAATAAAGGAATGGCTAAAAGGAAAAATAAAAGAATTGTAGGAAGGACTTTAGAATTTCAAGACAAAAAATATCAAATTGGGTTAGTACTCTAATGGATTCCTAGATAGAGTTATTAATTGAATAATTCCTAAGTGCTTCCAAGTAGAATAGTAAGAGGGGTAAATTTTATCTACACATTTGACCCATTATCCCATAATCTTTGGCCATTATTTCAACGATTTCGAGGCTTGTGATAAGGAAAATTTTAGTAGGAAGTTTGATTTACTTACCTCTCCTAGATATAGGAGATACAAATGAGGAGATCTAATAAATGGGGGGATTCCAATAGTCAAAAGTAATCCTTTTTTATGATCAAAATGTGGAATTCCCCCTTGAATGCTAGAAAAAGGAGATTTTGATGATGGAATTAGAAGAATATTCATAAAGAGGTTTAAGGTGCAAAATTTTCTTCCCATAATCTAATAAAGGCTGGGAGAGGCTTGGCAGGAATAAAGACTACCTCGAGTCTTATAGCCTGCATGGAGAACAAAATTGAGAAAGAATGGTAAAATATTTAAATAAAAGACGAAGAGAAGTTGAAGGATTACATATGTTGCATTTAACTTGGCAGAGTTAATAGAGGATAAAGAAGATGGATGATGTGTAATAACTATAATAAAAGAAGAGATTACTAGGTTTTGTAGGAATTTGTAAAGAAAATAAAGAAGAGAGCTTAGAATTAGTGGAGAAGATGGAGATTGTTTGGAGTTTAAGATAGTAAAAGGTGAATAATAAGGGAAATTTATAATAAAATGAGCGAATTCTAGAGGAGCGGGATGAATTTGAAATTTAAATAGAGCAAATGTTTTAGTTTTTGAAATAGGCTGAGAGTTAAGAGTTTTAGACACAAAACCACTAAGCTTAACATTATGTATGAAGGTTATCTTGGCATCATTTCCAAGCCTCTTTTTTGTAACTAGATTCTTTTTGGGTCATGAACTTCCCAAAACCATTGGACAATATTTGAGAATTTCATAAATAGCCATAAATTCATTTTTGTGGAAGTCTAGAAGGTCTTTGATACTGTATATTTGGTTTGTTCAACCAAACTTATGGTGGGGCAATTGTTGATAGCCTAAGTGGAATTAAGCTCATTTAACTCGAAGATTAAAAAGGCTAGTTGTTAGGATAGCCAAAAGTCAACTAGATTGCTTAGAAAATTTCTAGGAACTAAAATTAGTAAATAAGTCTAAGACTTGATAGTCAAATGGATTAAAAATAAGAGGAATGTATAATCAAGACATAAAGAAAAATTGGAAAATAGTTTGAATTTTAGTAGTTACAGGAAAACTGAATGAGGCAGTTGAAGCTGAGAGAGGTGTACAAGCACACCAGTAGGATAAAATATGGGGATGAATAGATTGAACATCCAACACAACAAAGAAAAGCTGAAACATTTCTGGGATGTGATGAAAGATGGTGTACTTACCCTCCTATGGAGCTTTTTAAAGCTAGAGCTACTGTTTAGTTCACAACCCTGGTAGGTTTCATCCAGAGTAGAAGGTTTACATTCCTAGTGTTTCATGCCCGGGCAATAATGAGATGAAGTAATAAAGGGCTGGAAAAAACAATGTTAATAGAAGATGGACGTTGGATCCTTTTTTTTCAAATTTAATTTAGATACTTGTTTAAATGAGATATTTGAGCAAAGCTCTTGGAATGTAGGATGTCAACCCATGTTCATTCAGAAATTGAAGCGAGGTGCTGAATGTGACATAGCTAATCTAGATATTCTCTCATCTAGATTAATTTTCACAATTTCCCCGTAGAATTCTGGAAAATTAAAGGACTAAGCTTCCTTTCTAGCTCCCTCGGAAAGCTAAAATTTATGGATTTTTAAACAGCTAATATAGAGAGGATTTGCTTTGCAAAAATATGTGTTGAAGTTAAGAAAAATTCTGAATTACTTGAGAGCATTCCAATAGATAGAGAAATGGTAAGGATTGATATCCCTATAACTTATCCATGGAAGCCTAACAATGTTAACAGAAAATGGAAAGCTACAAGGAAAGTCTTTAAGATAGGAGGGTATGATGAACTCATAAGACTAAACACCCTAGAAAATCTTCAAATCTCTAATATGGAGGGAAAGAGACATAAATAGAAACAATTGTAGTAACTAAAGAAATGGAGGGTACTCAATGTGCAACTAACATGATCAATACATAGATGGTGCCTGAAACAAACTTGGGGAAATCTTCAGTACTGGTAGGGAATCTATTGGATAACAAAGAAGTCAAGGATCTTGTTACTAATTCTAGGGGAAAATTAGCTAGAAGAAAAGGAAAAACAAGTTAAAAGGGGACCAACCCCCTGATGACAGTCCTTATATAGAATGTTAAAGGTTTAAATGGCCCTCTAAAAAGGTTAATTGTGAAGGAGGTCATTTTTCACAAGAAGCCTTATATAGTGGGGCTCCTTGAAACTAAAATAAAGTTACCTTAGATGCAATATTGCCTTAAGCTTTTTGGGAGTAGAATGGAAAATCATTTTAACCTATCTTTTTAATTACAATCTATACCTTTATAATTCAGACAATGTAAATGTCTAAGTAACATGTGAAAGTGACCAATTTTTACATTTAAAATGTCAAATTGATGGTTTGCATATAAAATTTGATTTGACTGTGACATATGCTGTTAATTTCTCATTTCAAAGCGAGAAATTATGAGAAGACCTCCAAGCTATTCAAGATGGAATAATATATCCTTAGTTAATAGAAGGAGATTTCAACTGTACCCCATCGTATCAGGAATCAGAAGGAGGTAAGAGGTGTAACTTAGGAACTTGTAGATAACTAACTAATGTGCTCCAAAAGATTAACTTGGTGGATCTCAGCTTCACAGAAAGATTATTCATCTGGACCAATAATTAGTAAGGAGACTTATATATCAAGAAAAAGTTAGATAGAGCTTTGGTTAATCAATTTTGGTTAAACCAATATTCGCAATCTTATGCGTGAAAATTTCCATTTTGGTCATTCTTATATGCATACAACTTTTTTCCTTTCAAAAAGTTTGGAGCTCCTTTTTGATTTTTCAATGGAATAACTCTTGAAGATGGTTTCCAAGAAACAATGCTTAACAGCTAGAATCCGAAAAAGCTCAAACTTGTTAAACTAGTTCTTAAGAGTTTTACTAGAGATTATATTAAAAGTGTTATTGAAACCAAGAACAAATTACGAGAGGCTTAGGAGAATTGTTACAAGTTTCCTTATAACAATGCCTTCAAAGAAGTTGAAACTTAAAGGCTAATGGAACACCAAGAAGTTCAAAACCTGCACAAATCAATTTTAAAGTAAAAAGAAATGATTAACTGGTTAAGCGAGGGAGATGCCAACACCAAATTCTTTCCCTCTTCCTTATTAGCAAGAACAAATAGGAATAAGATTACTGAGCTCTAAGATAACATGGGAAACACTTTTTCTAATCAAAGTAATCTGTAAGAACTAGCCAAGAATTTCTTTATTAATCTGATGGGGTTAGATGAATCCAATCATACAATTTTTAATTTGAATAGATTCTTTGATAGAACCATTAGTCAGGATCTGAAGGAAATTTTGGTGGCCCATTTCACACATCAAGAAGTCAACGAAGTTTTATTCAATTTGCATCCCTCCAAAGGCCTAGGACTTGATGGGTTCTTTATTTTTTTATTAGAAAACTTGGGATATCACAAGCAATCTCTTTACTGAAGCAATTTTAGAATTTTTTGCTTCCTCAAATATGCTAAAAGAAATGAATTATGCATACATCTGCCTCATTCGTAGAAAGCAGAATCCTTCTTCTATGGTGAATTATAGACCTATCTTATGAAGATGGCTTTTAAGGAAGCTATAAATCTAGCTTAAGGAGCTTTCATTACTGGGAGATCTATTAGAGATAATATCCTTCCAATCCAAGAGTTAATGAAACGTCACAATTTAGGAAGAGCCATCAGAAGCTGCTTATTTAAAGTTGATTTCTGTAAAGCTTTTGACACCATTAGATGGAGTTTCATTCAATCTTGTCTACTTGCACTTATATATCTAGATCAGTTTATTAAGTGGATTATAGTATCTATCACAGCTTCATCCTTCAGTATTCTAGTTAATGGGGCTCCTACTCAGTCTTTCGAGAATACTAAAGGAATTAGGCAAGGATATCCCCTGTCTCCTTACCTATTCGCCTTAATGATGGAAGGGCTTTCTAGAATGTTTAACAAGCTCACTACTTACAATGGTAGATTCCAAGTTCACCACAAATGCAGAGAGCTTAAGATCACTCACTTGAGTTTTGCTGATGAACTAATGCTTTCAATGCTAAAATCCTGCTGAAAATTTTGAATCTATTTACAGATTGGTCAAATTGAAATTCAATACGAATAAGAGCAACATGTTTATCTCTTTTGATGTGAGCATCTAAGCTATTTTGAGTATAAGCTTAGGATTTGGAATTCTTACTCCTACTTTTAAATATCTTGGCATCCCTATTACTTCTATTAAACTAAACATTTATGATAGTATTCCTCTCATTGAAGCGAACAAAGCCAAAATCAATGCATGGAAGAACATGTTTTTATCCTTTGCAGCCATGCTTAGTCTAATTAATTAAGTTCTTAACAGCTTGCATGTTCATTGGACTGCACACTTTCTGTTACCGAGGAGAGTCATCAAAGAGATTGATAGAACCACCAAAACTTTCCTACAGCTGAGAAAAATAGATAATTAAAAGGTTGCAAAAGTCAAATGGGAGGAAATAACTAGTCCTGAGAGGCAAGGGGGATTGGGGATTATTCCCATATCTCTTATTCAAAAAGTACTATTAAGTAAAAGGATTTGGAGGCTACATATTGATAAGGGAGCTTTACGGATCAAATCGATTGATGAATTATATCTTAAAAACTAAAATTTTTAGCAGTTGCAAGTAAAATGGAACATTTTTAGAACGTTATCCATATAATGAACTTGAGGAACTTGTTATATCCCTAAATTAACATAAACTGGGAAATTGGGAAAACAAATGGTTTTGGTATGACAACTAGTTTGATCTAAGTCATCTCATATTAAGAAATGAAATCCTTCATTTGAGGAACAAAATCCCCAATAATGATAAAGTGTAACAGCCCAGACCACCCGCTTGCAGATATTGTCCGCTTTGGGCTTGGCCCGCACGGTTTTGTTCTTCCAGAC
>JANIIA010035887.1:0-12121 GCA_027478495.1 Erythroxylum alaternifolium
TGTTGATTTTGGCTAAATATGCAAATAATAACTTGTTTATAGAGTATTATGACTTTCCAATTCTTAGGTTGTGTTTGTTGAAATGATCGTTGATATCTTTTACTATTAATTGGGAAAATTTTTGTCTATTCTCTAGTATTGTTTGTTTTGCTTCAGTAAAATCGTCTAGAATGTTGTGCAAATTGTTGTTTACATTATTTATTTTCATTGCTATTTTACCACATTACATTGCTAACATCGAAAAAGAGAATTATTGGAAATCCCAAGTAATCGGCGAAGGCACTAAAGTAGCTAAAGTGGTTATAAATCCTGTCAATAAAATAGGTCCTAGAGAAAGTCCATCTATTCCCAATCTCCAGTAGAAATCTAAAAAATTTATCCATATATAATCCTCTGTTAATTGAATTAATGGATCGTCCAATTGGAAATAATAAGAAAATCAATAGGTCATTAATAGAAGTTATAATATAGAAATATATATAGTATACCTCCTAATTACCTTATTTCCTCAATGAGGGAAAAAGAAAATTAACGAACCCATGGATATCGGTAAAACTACAAATATTGTTAACCAAGGAAGTGAGTTCCTGGTAAAGACAACATAGACTGAAGGATTGCCTATGCAGCGAAAACAAAGTTGCAATCCTAAATTGATCTATTGCGTTTAAATTCATATTAATAATAAAAACAGGTAAAAACAAAGACCTGAAATTTATAAAGATTGAAAGCTAAACAAAGACCTGGAATTTAGAAAGATTGAAAGGTAATGAACTTCGAAAATACGAAGTCTCTATGCACTCCACATAGAGAAATACATCCCGCTTTCAACACTTGATATGACTATGAAGGAATTTTAAGAACCTTTTCTTCAAGAATGGAGAAAAAAATTTGTCTCTTTCTCTCTTGTTTCCAACGTACAGAACTGAAAAGGAGAGGTTAAAAAAACCAAACTTCCTTTCTAAACGGAACAAATAAAATAATTCCTTTTTGGTTAAGAAATTGAAAAGGTGCAAACCCTATTGAAAAAACACACACATACAATTTTTTTTGTATTTCTTCTTTTCCTTTATCCTTCTTTTTTCATAAAACAAAATAAAACAAAACTATTTTTATTTTATTTATTTATTTCGCACAAGAGAGTTTCCAATATTAATTATATTTTCCGTGTTAGTAAAAAAAAATAATTTGCCATCTAGATTATTTAATAAATTATCTCATAATAAATTAAATAGTTATAAACAGGAAGTATTACACTCCTAAATGTGTGACCACATAGGTTCATCACTACGTCGGTAATAATTAATCCAATTAATTACTAATCAAGGTTGGCGTCTAATAATACTCCTTAACGACCAGATAGTGTGAAGTAACAGCCTTACAAAGACGAAACTTGGTTAAGGATAATGTATTATTACCTTACATCATAACAACTCCAGATTATCCTAAGGTATGGTTTAATTGTCAAACCCTATTAGATAACCAACTGGTACATGTCGATCATTAATGATTGGTGAATGACTTTAAAAAATCCTTTCTTCACTCATTCAATCGCCCTGGCCAAGATCTTCATACAACCATTAAAATCAATGACAACATAAAGCTCAAACTCATTACCTAGAGTCAATGGATCCTTTCTTGACTCACCACTAATCAGATAGGCACTTAATTATATCCAATGACCATTCAACTAGCATTTTTATACACTAGGTGTCTGGCATCAAAACATAATAAGTGACTTATTGATTACTATGATGATCTCAGGTCAAAGGAAAAAAATATACATTTATATCCTAATGAGAATATCCCACTTGACAATTCATTAGTAATAATAACCATTAGGAATTCTCAATTTGGTCAGTTCAATGATCATATCTCCATATGCATCATCTATATATGTAACTTAGTGAATGAGTTCTACTAATATCCATTCAATAGATACTATTACATATATATTGATCCAACTGGATCATTAAAGTCCCAATTTGATGATCCTACGGTCAAGAACACTTTTAGATTAAACCTTAAAAACTTAACTCACATTATCATAATCTCCATTATGATGGCAAGTGTATAAATTTAATCAAGGACTTATCATATTAGGTTAAAAATAATAAACATAATATGATAATATAATTATTTGCCATTTTATTAAACAAAGTTAATAGTCATAAAACAAAGGTGTTTAATGTATTATATAACGATTGGGTCATAGCATAATTCCAATATAGACTTGGTCCAGAAATATATATATATATATATTTCGAGTTCTGATTTTTGTCAAAAAACAAAAAAAAATCAAATAAATGGATTCAAGTGAGGTTTTTCATAAAGTAGCAATAAGCTAGACCCATGCTGCGAGTTGTTTCATGCCATAAATAGACTCGAATACTCAGCAAATCCATTAGGTAGGCATATTTGCACCTCTTACAATCGACACAATCCTCTATTTTTGGAGCAATAGGTACAAGAAATTTCCATACAAGATTTAATAGTTGGTCCATTCGTAGTCTAGGTAAAGTCCATCTTGTTGTGATACGAATGAACAAGAACAAATATGTTTTAACCAACGTAGTAAAGATACCAATTGTTGTTTAAAAAATGCCACTTATTTTCTCTTTATTTATTTGAAAAAGCTGAACATACGCAATAGAAATTTTGCAACCGTCCATGTAAATAAATGTTACAAATAATGAAGAAACTAATAAGTTTAAATAAGAAACAATATAAAATAAACTAAATATGATACCTGAATATTCAGTTTGATAACATGCCACTGTCCATCCCTTCATCAATTAAAAAGCCTATTTTCTAATTTCTCATAGGCCCCCTTGGAATTCTTTGCAGAGCATGTTGAGTAATTTTAATTGATTATGTCATTCCAACAATTTGGAATAAATAACAAGATAATTAATCGCCTTCTTTTTGCTACTCGAGTTTCCTATCAAATTCGTCTAAGCACTCATAATGAACAACTTTACAAAGATCCTATTACCCCTAAAAGGCTCATAGCATTGGTCCAGCTAACCCCCAATTTATTGCTTCATCTGCACCAACAAAACCTATTCCTTCAAGTCGTTCTAAAAAAATAGAATTTAGCATGATAAGTTTTTGATATTCCATAATGCTTGTTAAAAAATAATCGCAGAAATCTAAACAGTTATCTATCATCAACAGTTACACCTCTGATAAGAAAATAATTATGTATAATTCTCATATCAGTGGTAGCTTCAAATAAATTCTGGAAAATAAATCATATACTAACTCTCTTTTTTGAAAAATATAGAAAAAAGGTGTTTTTCCACCAATATCTGCGATAAAAGGGCCAAGCCATAACAGATGAGAAGATATATATAAACACTCATGCACGGCCGTGCAATTCATTGGCTAATTCATACACGGTCGAGCAATGTTGACTTGCAGAACCGTGCATGAGTTAAGTCACAGCCATGACTTTCATACGTAGTCATCTAAGAGTTAAGTCACGACCGTGCAAGTTAAGTCATGACCGTGCAAGTTAAGTCACGGTCGTGACTTAACACATTTAACTTCCAAAATCCCAAAATTACAAACCCAGAATCACATGTTGTTTTATTAACATTTTTGTAGTTAATGAATTACATTGCAGTAACATATAAGAATATGTTGTTTTCTTAACAATTTGTAGTAAATGTAAGAACAAGTTATTTTCTGAACATTTTGTAGTAAATGAATTACATTGCAGTAAATGAATGAACTACAATTTGCTAACAACAACATTCGGGTTTCTCCTAAATTTACATTAGACTCCTCTTTTACAAATACAAAACTTTTCAGCATGAAGACAATATTAAAAAAAAATACCATAGTTCTCCTTCAAAATACCAACTCCTAAATTGTTTACTTCTCCCAAATTTTCAAAACCAAATGTTTGTTGTGCCTGCCAATCAACATGCATTTTAATTAATTAATACAATTATAAACATGGACTGAAATTATTAATAAAAATTGAAATTAAGAAAAAAACTTTCTTCAAATTATCATAAATAAATCAGTCATGCACATTGAAGGTGGGATAATAACACTAGTACTTTGCAGTGACCTAACATGATAAATCATTCGAAGATTAATAACACATTACAAAAAGAAAATATTTCAAATAACATAAAAAGAAAATATTACAAATGATACCTGAGAATTTGTTCCAGAATGATGATGAGTGTAAAGCATAGTTGTGTTATCCATACAAACACCAATTGGCTGCATTTCGTATTTGTCATACTCAAGTGGTTAATAAATATAAAATTGAATTCAATAAACAATTATGCCCAAAAGACAATATTAGAAATAGAACCTGAGAATGTAGTCTACAGTCTCCATGATTGTAAACCGTACTTGTAAAATCCATCGAAACAAAAAGTGGTTGCATTTGCTCTTTTTCATAACAAAAAAAAGGAAATTTTGTTCGAAACAAGAATCACATACGACATTATTAATTACTGAAAGCCAATCTAATCTTAATGTAATATGGGATGTTGTATGCTGGAGATAATACAGTTATGTTGGGAATTATCTTCATAATCCTAAATAGAGTAGTTAAAGCAAAAATTACTTAAAATTATCAATATATAAATTATATACATTAAAGCTTTGAAAACATAAAATTAGCACAAATATAACATGAATATTGGAAAGCGGGATGAGTGTCGAATTTGCCATATTTGTTAAAGTCTTGGATTTTTTTGCATTCTTTCTCTTCCTTGAACTTTTCTCTAATCCACCCTTCAATCTCTTACTTGATGTAGGTTTTGTCTTTATTTTGACACCTTTTATATTATTCTTTTGACCAAAATTAATGTCAGGTTGATTGATCAGATTCATTTCAATATTTAACCATTAGGTTAACTCTTCATATTATGATATTAGGTTCTCTTCATCAACCATTTCTTCACTTTGTAATATCTCATCAGCCATCTTTAACATGTTGAGAAGTTGATCTTTCACAATTTTAGAAATATCTCTCCTTTTTGCTGCTCTTGTAACCAATCGCATGTTTAATGCACACAATTCTTTGTATCTTACACTTGACAACATTTTAGGATCCATTTCACTTTCATTGATAGTAGAGTTTTTACTATCAAGGTACCACGATTTTGTTTTCTCCATCTTTTCAAAATATACTTACTTGGTATTCTAAAAATATTTTTCAAGTTAAAAACCTTCAACATATGAGAACATAAATTGCTAGCAAACTTAAACTTTCGACAACTATAATGAACATCATTTAATGAATCGCAGTGACCATATTAGAGTAGCTCTTCCCTACAAAAGTTATCTCATATTTTGCAACCATACCATCTTCATTGCAAAGATGAAAACTAGAATCATGAGCATGATTCCATTGATCTTGAAAACATTTAAACACTTATGGTGTGTAGACAGTAGTTGTATGCTTTAAAATTTGAACAGGTGCTAACAATGTTAGAGTACTTACATTACCTCTAAAATCAGCTGTTAACTCATCAAATCGCGATCATCAATAAACCTTTGGAAATGATTAAAAAATTGTAAAAAGTTATGCTAATAACTCACATACCTTTTTACGATGTTATTTATGCTCTTACTCCGTTGGGTGGTGGTCATGTATGTACAAAACATTTGGCATCTATAAACCAAAGCCTATTTTTCCTTTATATGAAACATACATTTCAACCAATCATTATCTTCAAGTTCATATTTTGGCAACATCTTATTCCATGCATTTGAAAAATCTTCTTTTTCTTCATAGTCATATATTCATGAGCTGAAATCTCGTGAAAAATCTTTAAATTGAGAACAAACAACGCTCAAATGGATTGCAGCATTTTGATAAATATACCAGATACACAATCGATGATGAGTTTTAGGCCACCTTAAAGCTAATGCCTTTGCGATCGCCGCATCCTGATCAGTAAGAATAGTTGTAGGCTTTTTCTTAGACAAGGCTTTACCAATTGTGTCGAACAACTACTCAAATGTAAAAGCAGTCTCATCATATAGGAGTGCAACACCAAAAACTGTTGTTTGCTTATGATGGTTCACACAGACAAACAAAGCAAATGGACGACCCTCACCCTTCTTCTTGTAAGTAGTATCGAAGCAAACACTATCAACAAAGTCTAAGTAATCATTCCTTATCTTTGCGTCTGACCAAAATATATTAATTATCAAATCATCTTCATCCACTTAAATGACATAAAAGAAATTAGGATATTCAACCTACATTTTATACAAATATTCTAACACGCCACCTGTATCACCCTTTTTCATGTCTTTTGTTCTTTTATATCTTAAATAATTCTTGAAATCTAACATTATTTATCCCACCTGCTTGTCTCACCATAAGATCATGGGATGCTTTTGGTGGAATTTACACATCATTAGCCATTTCAATTTGCATTACTACAGCTGAAGATATCTTTCTATGACTTATATGCAAATGTGTTTTGTTAGGACTTGAAAGGTAGTGATTGTGATCCTCGAAAAATTGAATCACTTGAAATTTTCGAGTTTTCACACTATTAGCTTTCATTCTTGACTCACAACCAAATCTTATTTCTAAACGTAGAGTTCTTACATACAAATCTCTTTTATCTGGCATCCTTTTACTTTCAACACTAAAAAATAAAGCCTGCAAATCAAATTACCAGATTTATCCTTGTGACTTTTGCTTCTTCTTATTCCAAAGCCCATATGTTTGACATAAATTAAATAAAATTGATAAGCTTCTTCTTCTGTCTCGAACTACATGCCAATTTTTGATAATAACTCTCTTGCAACAGATGAGTGAACTTTGTTCAAATTCTCCTCATAATTCGAATTCACCAAATCAGTTGAATTCATATTAGGAGTCTCATTGGCAACCAAATAAGTTGAATTCATATTTCGAGTCTTATTGCCAACCAAATCAGTTGAATTCATATTACTACTCTCATTCTCAATGCCAATATCATTCTTATACTACTCCTTCTCAATTTCATAATCTAAACGACGGTAAGAGTAGAGCTACTTTCCATTTCTACACCTGTCAAATCCACAAACAAAGTACCATTGTTGCATTGTTTTCAAATAAAATTATTAACATAAAGAAAGGAGTGTTAAGAAAATACTAGGATGTATTTTAATTTGCCATGCATACCTTATTTAATTCCTATAACAGAAAAAGTTTTTGGAAAATTAAAGGTTTTACGGTAAATTCTTCCCATAAAATGAATAATATGTTTTAGAAGGTCTTAACCACAAGTCAATATTAAGCAAATCAACCTTTACAATAAATATTAATTATCACTCACGTATATGTAAAAATAGAAACTATAAATAGAAACAAAAAAGTTAGATACCAATGAATTCCAAATATTTTCAACGCTTATTATAAAGAAACATAAATAACAAATTCAGTTTAACCACCACCAGAAGCAACGACTAAAGTACCTTATATCTCTCCACATTAAATTTAATAATAAAAGTAAATAAGCAAAATGATAAATTCTCGGCAACAGAGTCAATTGGTCTATTGAGCAATTCCTCAATAATTGCTTAAAGACAGAGGAATGGTAAAAAAAATAAGTAAACTTAAGAATTGGTTAAACACAGAGATAGAGAGAGATACAGAGAGGGAATGATAATAAAAACAAGTAACAAAAAAACAAACAAAAATTACTTGAGAAGATACTTGAAAATTGCCAAAATATTACCTTTCTTTCCCTACTGTGATCTTCTATTGAGTTTACCAGCAAATTACATTCGTCAAAATATTATCTCCCTTCAACTTTTGTGATCTTCTATTTCTTTACCAACAACGTTAATTTGCTCTGTGAGAAGGAAAATAAAGTTTCAAATATATGAAAATCAGATCATGCGCATAAACAAACAAGTTAAATGGCGGGAAATCTTAGTTAAATGTTGCTTTGGAAATGACAAATAATTATCAATTACAATCATCATCATTATCGTAATCTTATTTGTAATAAATTTATTAATATTGTATTTTTGTAATTTGTTAATTTTCATTTTAATTAGTTAATGCACAAATAAATAAATATAAAAATTTTAATCGATATTATCTACTCTTTTTTACATTTATTTCTTAATTTCAATTATTACATTTTTTGTTAATGTTTGTACTAATTAATTTAAAATTATGGTTGTTTTTCCATAAAAATTTAAAATTCAAAGCACTGCATAGTCGTGAGTTAAGCTGCACAACTATGCATGCTCCAATATTACACAAGGTTGCAAATAAAATGACAGTAAATGCTTCATGGTCTTCATCCTTCATCCTTTTTAGATTAATTTACAAGGTAGGAAGGAGGCAAAGAAGAGAGTGGGATTTCTGAAATGATATGAAGAAGACGACAGAGCAGAGAGAGAGAACATCGGCTAGTTCGGCTTGGCTAATAATTTACACGTTTTGAGAAGAGTAAGAGAGTGTTTAAAATTTAAGAATAACGACAACGTTTTTTAGTTAGACAAAACAAGGCAGGGTTATATTAGATAGAGGATCGGTACTCTTGCTAGTGTTACGTGTTTTCTTTTGGAAGTTAAAAAAATATTATAGCAAGAGAAGAAAAATGGAGCCACATGCAAGTCAAAATGACTAAATGGCAAAAAGCTACAAAGATACTAAAGCTTAATGAGCTAGAAAGTTGGGAGCAGACAATCAGCCTAGCCTGCACATTCCAATTCACTCTTAAATGGGTACTCATGTCCTATGCTAGTCCTTTAGTAACCTTAGCCTCTCTAATCCATTGAATTAGCTAGTCGGTAACTTGAATGGAAGTCTTAGAATTCTGCTTGGAACTTTTGATATTCCTTTCTTCTCATATTTGCATAAACATAACAAGTAAGATCGAGGGGACTAAGGTCTTTAGCATTTGGAGGGGAGAAGGTTGGCATCCACTGAATAGTGGAATGCCAATCATATCAGCTTTGCTTATGATGAATCTATGTATGATTTCTATGGTGATTGTGAGTTTCCGTGGGTCAGGTGCAAATGTAGCCGTCTCTTTCATACAAAAAATTTATTCTCTCGTCCAAAGTTTTTCACTGAATGAAGCTAGCTTTTGAAAGTTGCTGGAAGAACCATGCAAGTTTCCACCAGAGCACTAAAAGAATGAAACCTGTAATCAATTGTAAGACAAATAGTCCCGACTTGTGTAATTTCCATCTTATACAATTGGCCACGTTAAAAGAGCAAGTCGGGAAATTATCTCTGATTGCGGCAAAGTGTTAGTGTTTTGCAGAATTGGGAGGTTGTGTATCTACTATAAGAGAAGGTGTCTGGTGTCCTACAATCCAGCCTCTCAAGAATTCAAGGACCTTAAACATTCCGGGCCTCCCAATTGAATGCAAAACAAACGTTCATGTGGCCAGCCTTATTTCAGTCAACACAATCCCAGGAGACGAGAATAATTTGTTGAAAATGATTTAGTGTCCAATTCCCTTGGTTTCTCAAAGCATGTTGATGTTGATTTTGATGATTTAGTCAATTGATGGTAACGAACACAAGTTTTTTCTGGGATAACTTTCTAACTCGAGAGAGCAATTTCAATCTTCCCTACGAGTGAACTCCCAACACGGAGAACCCAATTTTAATTTTCCAGAAAAAAACATGAAGAGCCCAATTTCTATTTTCTTTGCCCAGACTTGAAAGAACCTTCAGCCGTTTCTTAAACAACGACAAAAAAGGCCAACCAATTGCAACTGCAAACCAACCATAGGAGTTCACAGCAAACCAAAACAAGTCTTGCACAACTTACGAATAGAACAAGTATAGTTGTACAAGAAGCTATAGTATCCGAGATTTGAAACATCTATCAACTTCAGTAATCAGCTTTGAGTCGCAAACTAAATGCATACAAGCTTATAAGAACTTGCTTTAGTTTCTCCTTAGCCTCTGAATCAATCAAATTGCCATCAATATCAAATTTTGCTGGAGGCGCAAATGCATTCAAGAAGAATTCAGGTTTGTTGATGAAATGAAGATCAATAAAAACACCAATTTGGCGAAGATGATACTGAGATCGCCCGCCACCAAATCCTCCTCCAGCACTTACCACGGCAGCCGCTTTATCGGCCCAACAATTTGGCGGTCTAGATGCCCAATCGATTGCATTCTTCAGAGGTGCTGAATATTTGATGAACAAGAAGAGGCAATTAAATTCAATGACCTTCAATGAACACACATGGTACAACTTCCAACTAGGAACACTGGATTTTTTCTTTTTCAGTCATACAGTCTCAGTTATTAATTTAAAACCTTCAGAAACCGCTCTATCTAAATTAACTTTACACACAAACTTCTCAATTTTCCACTACTTATCGAGTCAAACGACTACTCATATGTGCTGATATACTTCTAATGCAGTGCATAAATGGAAGAAAATCATTCAAAGGGCTCACAGAGGCCCACATACTAGAGAGTTCAGTTTTTGGGTAAACTAACCGCTGCCATGTCAAAAGGGGTACTGGAAGAAGCTTTTTTGATATATAATCCAATTTCAGTAGTCATACTTATCAACAAAATAACAACACTAGCAGCTTTGTGACAAAGCGAATATATTTTTGGCCTATATGAAGACTAAAGATGGCAAAATATAAAGAGGAGAAGAGTACCGGTGACAGAGTAATTGTACTCAGGGGAGACGAAGATAACACTATCAGCTTCGAAAATCTTTTTCCGAAAAGCTTCGACAACTGGTGGGAAAGTACCTCCAACTTCAAGATCGGTATTTACCATTGGCAATGATGAAATGTCAAGGTATTCAACTTGTAGACCCTGTACTGATTCCTTGCTTATGTCAACAGCTGCAACCAAACCAACTCGCAGATAAGGTAAAGATACCAAATGCACTAAACATACATTTCATACTGTTTGTATATGCCTGACGTAATTAACTAAAATTTTTTTTATCTTATGTATATTTATTAGATTAAATAATATATAAATAAATTATGATGAGATCAAGATTTATATTGTATTTATATATTATTCTTAATTTATTAAAATTGAGCATTAATAAAGTGGAAAGACTAGCACACCGATTTTTTCCTTATAAAAAAGTAATTAATTTTATAAATTAAAATATAAAGATACTTACCAAATGTGTGGATACCTACTAGAAAATAAGTTCACTGGATTAGCCTGATCATTAGATTCCTAAATGAATTATTACTTGTGTATATAAATATTTTCATTATAATAATTATATAATTGATCCTTAAAGTTGAGATCTCCAAATTATCTTATATAATAATTACTATATTTTAATAATATTTATGACATATTCTATTTAGAGTAACTCAATTGATAATACAACAACAAAAAGTAAAAATCTTGCTAACACGTGAAATTAGTGAGAACATTAGATAATAAAGAATTAAATCACACGTTATAGGTTGAGTCAATCACTTTTACGTAGTCATAACAAGTTGTCAGACTCAATCTTAATATATAATTATAAATTATTTAATTATAGAATTAAAGATAAATTAGAAAAAATTTTAACTTATCTAATTTTAATTATGAATTATAATTACAATTATAACCATTTCCAATATATTATAAACTCAATCAGTTGTTTAATTTAATTATTTATTACATAAAATTTAAAGATAAATTATTGTTATAAATAAAATTTATTTTAATCCCTTATATAATATTGTTGGTAAATTGTTGAAAAAAAGTATTTATATTTTTATTAAAATAAATTATATTAAATTTTTTATAATTTTTATTAACAATTAATATTAACTAATTAAATAATATATATTTAGTTAACGGTAGCTCAGATTATAAAAAAAAGTTTTAAGATTTTCATAAGTTATAGAAACAGAAGAAACTAACACAAAAAATTCGGAAAAGCATATTTTTATTAAATTTAAAAATAAAAAAGTTATTACTATAATTTTTATATCTAACTCACTTTATTTTTATATTTATAAAATAATTTTCAGCAAACACACCCAATCTATTATCACAGAAACATCAATATATGCAAAACCAACTCCTAGATGAAGTAAATGTCCCAAATTCACTAAAACATACATCTAATCAATCCATTCATATAAACAAGGAAACAAGTTTCAGACCATTTAAACCCAAGAA
>JANIIA010035918.1:0-12119 GCA_027478495.1 Erythroxylum alaternifolium
TTGAGTAGTCTTCTGGAAAAATGTAGAGGATTTTCATAGTTTTCCATTGATGTATCATGTACTGATTTTGGATGTGGGAGTTGAAAGATGTGGGATGTTGAAGGTTGCTGCAGGTGATGTTGAATGGTTTGTGTTTGCTGTGTTTTGAAGCAAATTTCTGGGCTGATGTGGATTAAATTGGGTTAAGTAGTATTCTGGAAGGTTATAGAGGATTTTCATAGCTTTCAAATGAGGTATCATGTACTGGTTTTAGATGTGGGAGTTGAGAGATATGGATTGTTGAATTTTGGGGTAGGTGCTGCCAAATTCATTTCAAATTTCTGGGCAGAAACTTTGAATGAATTTTCGATCCTCATAGAGTTTGAAATTGTTCTTGGAGTCTTTATGGAAGTTGTAGATTTTCTTTTTCTCTTTCTGATGATATGAAGTATGAGATTTTTGGACTTTAGGGTGGAAAGTTAGAGTGTTTAGAGTTTCTGCTGCTATTAAAGTGTTCTTCGTTTTCTTTGTTTAGGCAGACCTTTTGCAGTGGATTTTAAGGCTCTTATAGGCCAAATTGGTTTTTGTATCCTTCAGAAAAGTTGTAGAGTTTCCTTTTAACTTTTTATTGATACCAAATTTGCAATTTTTGGAAATCTGAGTAAGAAGATATGAAGTTTTGAATTTTGCTATTGTTTTGAGAGGTTAGACTCGCGAGCACTCGCGAGTGCGAGTGCTCGCGGTCGTGAGCTGGCGCATTCAGCTCGCGCCTCGCGAGTGCGAGAGCCTCGCGCCTCGCGCCTCGCGGGCACAAGCGCTAGCGCCTCGCGATCGCGAGGGCGCCTCCTTCGCACGACCGTAACTTTCCCAATCCGAATTTTCATTTTCTTTTTCTGAAATTCAAAAGGATACAATTTGATTTTTCTACCAAATTAAATATTCTTGGATTATTTTTGGACATGGAAATATTTTTATAAATAAGGGGAAATTATTTCTACCCTTCCTATAAATTCAAATTACCTGAAAGTCATTATTAGCTGTTTTAATTAAATCATTATTATCTATCAAATTGTGTATTAAATGTTTTTCTGAAATTTTTGTTCTTGAGTAATTTATTTTTATGTCTATGTTCATTCTACGATTTCCCCCACGTATTATTTTTTTCCGGGGTTAACCTTTATTGAAATTTCTTATGATCTATCTCTGATTTTGTTCGGAGGTAGGTTAAATGAGTTTGTTTTGTTTAAAGTTTGACCTGGTGGGGAATTCCTCCCTCGTGGGACACGCGTCTAGATATCACGTAGGACGTCGGGCTCGTGACCCGCCCGGGGAGGGGTACTAGCAATTAAAGAATGTTTGGAAGGTGTTGTAATTGCTTATAAAGTGTATTAAGGAATCATACCCGAAAAGTTGTCATTAAACATGCATAATGCATGATACATTCTTGAATGTGCTTATGATTGACTATTTATCTGAATGTGTCAAATTTTATATGATTGCATTTTATAGAAGAACACATTGAGCGACCGCTTCTAGATGTTGCTGGGACTTTAAGGTAATAAGCTGAAAGGAGCAATGGTGAGTAACCTAAGATGGTCTCATGTTGATTGTTTGTTAAATTGTGTATTCAATTAATATGATGTGTATGTACTAAATTTTTAACATTCAATGTCCGAGGTGTTTAATGCATGAATAGAACATTAGAAGTGTTACTTGAATGTGAATATGATTGACTAAATGATTCCCAACTAAAAGTCCGATGACATATGTGAATGAGAAAGAATGCAAATGTGACAAAATGAATACGCATAGTGCATTTCATTACATAAATGCATGAAATATAAAGGCAATTATGACCAGAGTCGCTGGTAAAAAAAAGCTTAAAACTTAGACATTTGTGGTAAGAGCATATAGCTCAATGCATATAAAGAGCCCTGTATCCTCAATGGATAAGGGATAGTATAATAGAGCCCGATTCCATAATAGATACGGGACAGTAAAAAAAGGCACTCGGTCATAATAATGTAATTAAATGAATTTGAGTCTAATAAGCATTGCATATACATATGATATGAATTAATTCAATGATTGTAATGTTTTGAGAACTTTTAGTATTTGAAATGGGTGATTGATTATCGATGATTGTCATTTGCATAATTGCAATGGAATGATGAAAATTGAGATGATGTGAATTATGTGATGACATAAATTGTGTGTTACATGAAAAGAGTGAACCATCAAGGATGGTTACTCAACTGAGTTCGTAAAATTTAACCAAATTGCAATGTTGATATTTTCAGGTTCAAGATAGCAACAACGTAGCTTCTAAGGCTTCTTAAAAGAGATTTTATACAAATGTTGGATAGAGGACATGGCTCAAAGGTCGGTCAGTTAGGACTGAAGGAATAGTTTAATTTTTGTTTAATTCCTCATGTATGTAGCATAATTTGTAGACAGAGCTGTGACTCTGACAGGCAAATATTGTACAAACATGGATGATGATTGTAATGCTACATTGTAAATATGGTTTATGAAATGATATGAGGAAAATTTCGAGTTTTAAACATTGTGTTATTTATAAAGTAGTTTTGATGCCATGCTATATAGTGAAAGTGTAATAGTTAGCACACCATTTCTGTCGGGTATGTGGACATGCGTCCAAAGGGTGTATGGACACGTCTCTGATGGGGGTGGGGTGCTATAGTTGGTGGTATCAGGGAATGGTTGGCACCTATAAAGATATATAGGAATGTTAGGCATGAAATATTATGAGAATTTCAGATGGTAATTGAAGTTATTATTTATGATAGGTCATCTGCCATAGGTGATCAAGTGGAACAATCAGCTAACCTAAGATCAAAAGAAGCCAGTAAAGAGTCGTCTGTGTCTCGATATAAGGGAATGCCTCCGAGAATTCCCAAGAGAAGGGAAAGGAGGTATGATAAATTGCAAAAGAAAGGGGCTGTGGGCTTTTACAGAAGTACAGACCCACCAAAGGCCGAGGGATGGCTAGAGAGAACAGAGAGAGTCTTTGACCAAATGGACTGTGAGTCGGACGAGAGGTTCAACTATGCTATGTCTTTATTGCAAGGCCCAGCTTATCAATGGTGGAAAACTATTCTAGGTAGTACAATAAGGCCTTGTAGTCTAAGATGGGAAGACTTCCTAAGGGGTCTTCAAGGAAATTTTCATGCCTAAGATCTACATGGACAAAAAGATGAAGGAATTTCTATATCTGAAGTAGAGTAGTTTGTTTGTAATAGAGTATGAGGTTAAGTTCAATAAGTTGATGGGATATGTTACTGCCTTGATTCGTACTGAGGAAGACAAGTGCAGAAGATTTAAAAATGGACTAAACATGGAGATCTGGACGAGGTTAGCTCTTTCTAACATGGGTAGTTTTACGAAACTACGAACTGCCTCTATCCACATTAAGTAGTTGTTGAAGGATAGTAAGGTAAAACATAGATCATAGTTTAGACGGAAGAGGCCCAGTGAATCTCTGGGTAGTTCTGGCAGAAAGTTCAACAAACATCAGAGTTGAGTTTTCAGACCATCGACTGAATTAAAACAGTCGGGGTTCAGACAGAGGGGTAGTTTTGTTCAGTCTGGTAATAACAGGGGTGTAGTATCGGATTAGTTATCAACTTGCGAGTATTGTGGGAACAAGCACAGTGGTGAATGTTAGAGGTTTATAAGAGCTTACCTTCAGTACGGCTCATTGATCATAAGATTAGGGGTTGTTCTGTTGTGTTTAAAGCACAGTCTAGAAGGAGAGGAAGTGAGGCAACAGAAACTACAGTTCAGCAAGGCCGAGCCAGTGGGTCTGGACAGAGAGGTCGTGACAGAGGCAGAATGAGTTCTGGGAGTGCTACTTGTAGCACTGAGGTGCAGAGCAATCAACCGCAGTCTCAGTCTCGAGTCTATGCCATGATGAGACAAAAGGCTCAAGAGTCTCCAGATGTCCTTGCAGGTGTGTTATTCATTTTTACATTTGAGGCTTATACATTTCTAGATCCTGGATCTACGTATTCTTTTATTGCTCTGCATATGGCATGTAGGTTGCATTGTGATAGAGAGTTATTAAGATGTTGATTAGAGGTGAGTACACCAATAGGTAGTACCACTATGATAGGGAAAGTCTGCAAGAGGTGTTTGATCCAAATTGATCAGGCAGAGTTAGAGGCAGACTTGATTGTCTTACCGCTAAGTGAAATAGATGTTATTTTAGGCATATATTGGCTCACTGCTCATAGGGCCATCATGAATCGTTATACTAAGGAGGTAATATTTGAATCTCGTAATCAGCCGAAAGCAGTGTTCAGAGGTATTAGCCAAGTAGTGCCAGCTAGGATGATTTCAATTGTGAGTGCCTTAAGGTTAATGCAAGGAGGATGTGAGGCTTATTTGGTCCACGTCGTTGATAATCGAACCGAGCAAGATATGCAGGACATTTGGTTAGGGAATTCTTAGATGTGTTTCTTGTAGAGTTACCTAGCTTACCTCCAAACCGAGAAACATAATTCACAATTGATCTAGTTCCAGGTGCTACTCCTATATCTATTCCCCATATAGGATGACATCTATAAAATTGAAGGAGCTAAAGACTTAGTTGTAGGAGTTACTGGATAAGGGATTTATTAGACCCAACGTTTCACCTTGGGGAGCTCCAGTCTTATTTGTAAAAAAGAAGGACGAAACGTTAAGACTATGCATAGATTATAGGCAAATGAATAGGATCATAGTAAAGAACAAGTACCCGTTGCTTAAAATTGATGATTTATTTGATCAGTTATTGGGATCTCAGGTATTCACTAAGTTAGATCTGAGATCTGGGTACTACCAACTAAAAATAGCAGAGGTTGATGTACCAAAGAGTACTTTCAGGAGAAAATATGGACATTTTGAGTTTTTAATAATGCCGTTTGGGTTAACTAATGCACCAACTGCATTTATGACATTGATGGATAAGTTATTTCAACCCTATCTAGATTGCTTTGTGATAGTGTTTATTGATGACATTTTGGTGAATTCAAAGAGCAAAGAAGAGCATGCTGAGCGCTTGAGAGTGATATTACAGATCATGAAGGACAAACAAATATATGCTAAATTCAGTAAACACGAGTTTTAGCTAGATCAAGTAGTGTTTCTAGGTCATATAGGAAGTGGGTAAGGTATTCAAGTGGATTCAAAGAAGATAGAGATAGTAATGAAATGGGAGGCTCTGAAGAATGTGTCTAAAATCCAGAGTTTCTTAAGATTAGCCGGATATTACCGAAAGTTTATGGAGGAGTTTTCTTTGATCCCAAGAACTTTGACTAAACTTCTAAGGAAGAATGTGGTCTTCAGATAGAATAATGAGTGTTAGAGAAGTTTTGAGGAACTGAAACATCGGTTGACTACAATGTCGGTGTTGACTATTCCATTGAGAACTGGTGGTTATGTAGTATATAGTGATGCTTCACATCAAGGATTGGGATGTGTGTTGATGCAATATGGCAAGGTGATAGCCTATGCATCGAGACAATTAATCTCTCATGAGATAAACTATTCAGTATATGATTTAGAGCTTGCAGCAGTAGTCTTTGCTTTAAAGATATAGAGACATTATTTATATAGAGAGACATTCCAAATATACACTAATCATAAGAGCTTGAGGTATCTGCTGAGTCAGAAGCAATTGAACATGAGATAGAGAAGATGGATCGAGCTGTTAAAGGATTATGACTGTACAATTGAATATCATCCAGGGAAAGCCAATATAGTGGCAGACGTATTGAGTAGGAAATCAAATAGCAGTGTAGCTCAGATTCAGTTATCGAGATTACAGAGCTTAATTCAATTGAGAGCTTTGAATGTGGAGTTAAATTTAGAGCAAAATGAAGCATTTATGGCTACACTAAAGTTGAAACCGATGTTGCATGAAAGAATTAAAAGAGCTCAGAGTAAATATCCTAAAATGGTGAAAATGATTGAGAAAATTAAGATGAATCTAGATTCTGAATTTGAATTGACAGATGAAACATTGTGGTTAAAACAGAGGATGTGTGTGCCTAATGTGGATGAATTAAGAAAGGAAATCTTAGAGGTGGAGTATGTAACAGCTTATGCTATGCATCCTAGTACTACCAAGATATATAATATGCTTAAGCAACATTTCTGGTGGCCAGGGATGAAGACGCAAGTAGCTGACTATATAACTAAGTTTTTAACTTGCCAGCAGATTAAGGCTGAGCATCAAGCTCCAGTTGGAAGTTACAATCATTACCTATTCTGGAGTGGAAATGGGAACAAATCACCATGGATTTCAATATGGGATTGCCTAAGACTCTAAGGCAAAATGATACTATCTGGGTTGTAGTGGACCGATTGACTAAGTCGGCCTATTTCTTACTAGTGAGAGAGAATAACTCACTAGACCAGTTGCCACAGAGGTATGTGAATGAGGCAGTGAGACTACATTGGGTTTCGGTGTCCATAATATCAAACAGAGATTCCATCTTTACTTCGAAGTTTTGGAAGAGATTACAGTCAGCTATGGGTACGAAGTTAAATTTCAATACTTCATTTCATCCTCAAACAGATGGGCATAGTGAAAGAACAATCAAGACTATTGAGGATATGCTTAAAGCTTGTATATTGGAGTTTCAAAAAGGTTGGGATCAGTACATAGCTTTGATTGAGTTTGCTTATAACAACTATTACTATAGTAGTATTGGAATGGCAACTTATAAGGCATTGTATTGTAAAAAATGTTGATTGCCTATATATTGGGATGAGGAAGGTTTGAGAATGATAGAAGGCCCTGAATTGATACAAGATATAGTGGATAAGGTGAAACTGATCCAAAGCAGAATAAAAGTAGCACAAGATAGACAGAAGAGTTATGTAGATCAGCATAAAAAGGATGTGGGATACAATGTGGGAGACAAAGTATTTCTGAGAGTCTCGCCTTGGCAAGGATTGTTGAGATTTGGTAAGAAGGGTAAATTGAGCCCGAGGCACATTGGTCCTTATAAGATTATAGAGAGGGTAGGACCTTTAGCGTACAGATTAGCCTTACTGAGTGAAATGTCTTAGATATATAATGTATTTCATGTGAGAATGTTTAGGAGGTATAGATTTGACCCAATGCATGTATTACCAGCACAAGAGATTGAAATTGCTAGTAACCTAAGTAATGTTGAGGAGCCAGTCAAGATAGTGGAATATAAGACAAAATAGTTGAGGAATCGGGAAATTCCATTGGTGAAAGTCTCATGGAAAAATCACTTGAGTGAAGAAGTGACTTGGGAAATAGAGGCGCATATGACAAAGCAATATCCCCACCTGTTTCATCAATCAGGTAAGAATTTCGAGTATGAAATTTCTTAAGAAGGGGATAATTGTAACATCTCATTATCCTATATTAGGGTTAGAACCCTAAAAAATTACATACGAGAGTTTATTGAGAATTTAAAAGTGCATTTCATGCATTATATGGCATACACATGCACCTGAATAAATTTGTATCTTATTAAAATAATTGCACATGCATTTGTTGCCATTTTTAGGTATAAGTGATTTTTTATGTGAATGATGTGTGAATTATGGATTAATTGTCTTAAGAATTAAATTGGTGTGTATTAAAATTAATTTCATATTTTTGGAGACATTTTTGATATTTTGAGGATTTATAAAAAATTTGGAGTATTTTAGACTAAGAAAAATATAGAAAGATGAGATAAATAGAAGTGTGACGAATGGACTAGTGAATGTGTGACAATTGGACAAATTACTATGTGACAAGTGGAGCAATAGCTAAATGACATTTGGTAGCTTTATATGATGACAAACGTAGGACATGCATTAGAGACATGTGTCAAGACACAAATGAGGCACCAAGTCACGTTTGTTTTGTTAGGCAAGGAAGGTTTTTGGAGCCCCTTTCTTTTCTTTCATCGAAATCATCTAAACCTTCCTTCTTGCTTTGCCATCATCGAAACACTATCTTTACTTATTTTTGTGTTATTGGCTTAGCCACGTTACATCTTGCAAATACTTTAACCCATATTTTGTTATGTTTTTCTCTACTCTTGTCTTTGTTTCATCCACCGAAGCCTCTCATTTACTCTCCCTATTTAGGGAATTTTACTGAAGAGAGTGAAGCTCAAGACAGGTAAGTTATGCTTTAAGTTTTACAGTAGCGTAAATAAAATTTTGATGAGATTTTCATGTTTGAAAATGGATGCATGCCTGAATGGTGTAGCAAGATGAATGGATGCATATGTGAGTGGTGTAGGAAGAAGCAATTTCTGAGATATAAGTAAAGTGATGAAGGAGTTAAACTAGTAAAAAATGTGCAGAAAGTGTGTAAAGGATTATGTAATTGAAGTTAAATGAAGATTATTGTAGTGCAGAAAATGTGAGATGTATAAGTATGAATTAGGTTATGTTTTTTTGTGTGTTGTGATTATTCATGAACTTGCGAATTGCGTATAGAGGTTACTGAACTGAAAATTGAGGTATAATTGAATCATTAACGTGAAAGGATAGAGAAATAATAGAAAAGTAATAGAAGTTTGGTAATGAATTGTGCTGAAGTATGTTATATGCAGTGTTTCACTAAACATATATATGTATTTTAGCCATAACTTGATATGTGAATATCGAAATTGAATGAATTTTGATCTAGAGTAAACTAGAGATAGATGGATACATTTTTTGTGAAGGAATTGAATTTGAATTCTATCCTTAAGAGTCTTGAAATTTGGCTTGAAGTTAGGAATTGAGTTCTGTCAAGGTATGAGAGTAGCATATAGTATTTTGATTATAACTTGCATGATTCTAAACCAAAATGTATGAATTTGAAGTTATTAGGAATAGAGGAACATTTTATTAGAAGAAAGTGTTGCCTAAAAACTTCTTTTTCTAGGTAACAAATGGAAAAAAATGAGGAAGAAAAAGAAAAATGCAGCAGGGCACAATCGTGCATCTGCAAGATCGCGACCCTTGCTGAGAATGAAGGAAGTCGCGATCATGCACCTACATGATCACGTCTATCCTGAAAAATGAGAAAAGTCACGATCATGCAACCCGAGAGGTTATTTGAAAGGGTGTTTATTTGGATGTTTTTCAACCTAATTCAAGTAAGAATGTTACCATATGGGGTATGTAGGCTTAAATGAGTTCTTAAATGAATGTAGTTTATATTGAATAAGGGGATTAAAGTTAGTAAAGAGTATTAGAGATTAAAGAATATTTGGAAGGTGTTGAAATTACTTATAAAGTGTATTAAGGAAACATACTTAAAAAATTGTCATTGAACATGCATAATACATGATACATTCATGAATGTGCTTATGATTGACTATTTATTTGAATGTGTCAATTTTGTAATATGCATAATTGCAATGGAATGATGAATTGTATGATTGATTATCGATGATTATAATATACATAATTTCAATGGAATGATGAATTGTATGGATTCTGAAATGTGTTCTATGTGAATAAAGAGTTTCTTGATATTACATGGTGAAAATTGAGATGATGTGAAATATGTGATGAGATAAATTGTGTGTTGCATGACAAGAGTGAATCATCGAGGATGGTTACTCAACTGAGTTCGCAAAACTCAACTAAATTGCAAAGTTGATATTTTTATGTTTGAGAAAGCGACGACCTAGCTTTTAGGACTGCTTAGAAGAGATTTTGCACAACTGTTGGATAGAGGACATGGCTCAAAGGTCAGTCAGCTGAGATTGAGGGATTAGTTTTACTTTTGTTTAATTTTGCATATATGTAACATACTTTGTAGACAGAGCTGTGACTCTGATAGGCTGATGTTGTACAAACATGGATGATGGTTGTAATGCTCCATTGTAAATATGGTTTAGGAAATGATATGAAGAACTTTTTAGGTTTTAAACATTGTGTTATTTATGATGTAGTTATGATGTCATGCTATATAGTGAAAGTGTAATAATTAGCACACCATTTCTGTCGGGTACATGCATGTGCATCTGAAGGGCGTATGGACATGTGTCGGACAAGAGTAGGGTGCCATAAGAGCACCACTTAATCATGCCAAACTTCACACTTACTGAACTTGGTGTACAATTACTTCTCTCTCATTATCTGTAAGACTAACCTTAAATGCTCAGAATGTTCATCTATACTATTCGAGTATACCAAAATATCATCTATGAATACAATCATAAAGTGATCTGAGTAAGGCTGAAATATCTTGTTCATCAATGCCATAAAGGCTAGCGGAGCATTCGTCAACCCAAAAGACATTACCAAAAACTCAAAAGTTCCCATATCTGGTTCTGAATAAACTTTTTGGTACAACAACTTCTACTATCTTCAGTTGAAATACCTTGACCTCAAATCCAATTTGTCACTCAATCTCTAAGCCATTTGTCACTTAATTATTTATGCCAAATGTTACTCAATTATACTGTCATGTGTAACTTCTGTTATATGCTTAGTCATCCTAAATTTTCATGTGTCAATTTGAAATTTTTCCTAAACTAAATGCATATTTTAATTCATCAAATTTTTAGTTGTAACAATTAGTTCCAAATTTACCAATTATAATCCACCAAACCAACATTCAATGTTGGCCCTGGGTCTTTATATGGATTTTATGGCGACTACATGTCACCATTGGGATTTATTTGAAATAATAATAAACCTATGTGAGAACATTTCAATAAAATAAAATATAACATTTAAATTTAATTAGCGTCTAGATAAGGAAAATTTTTATGGTGGGACTTTTCTAATATAAACAAATAGAAATTAAATTATCATAGAATGATTTTAGACATAAAATGAAATTATACAAAAAACTGATTTAATATAATCAATTAATTATTAATAAAATGCACAATTAATAGATAATATTAAAATAAAAGAAAAGATAATAATTATATCAAATAAATAAAATTTATAGGAGAAGTAAAAATAATACCCAAAAATTTAATGAAAATTTTTTCATAGCAAAAATGAACAAAGAATAAGTGAGTTGAGTGTTTAAAAAAATTAATTTGCAACAATTCAAAAGAGAAAAAGTCACGGGTGTGACCCTCATAGTCACACCTGTGATAAAAGTCACGGGAGTGACTTTACCTCTCACGCCCGTGAGAGAGACACAAAAAAATAGGGGAGTAGCCATCGTACCGTGTTACGATCGCGACTTTGAAAATTTTTTGGGAACCGTCGCGATCGCAACTTTCCGAAATTTTGGGACTGTCACGATCGTGATTGCCCAATTATACGTCCTTACTTCTAAACACAATAACTTTCAATCTAGAAGTCTAAAAATTACAAACTATATATCTTTGGAAAGCTAAAAAAAAGATCTACAACTTTGATGCAGACAACTTTGTCTAATTCGGCCTGTGTTGATATAGTTTAATCATTTAAGTAAAGGTTACCATTTTTGCTAAAAAGTGGTACACCAATGCAATTTCTGTTATCTTATAAAGGCCATAACTTTTGCATCTGAAGTCCAAAAATTTTGATCTTTATACCATTGGAAAGCTACAAAATTTATCTACAACTTTTATGAAGACTATTTAGCCTAATTCTACCTATATCAATGCAGTTTATTCCTTAAAGTTTTAGATCTCATTTTTATCCTATTCTCTGTTTTCCATTCATCTATTTACAAACATCTGTACGGCAAATTTCAAAGACCCGAACCAACAGTCAAGTTTCCCCTATATACAAAAACTCCTTTGATAAATAATTCACTTCAAACAAGTCCATACAAAGATCTCCCAACATTCAACACAGGGCCAACTTACAGAAGAAGGAAAAAAAACATCTGCATATATATCCATACATACATATATTAGAGAAATTTTCTGATCCTTTCACTGACAATTTGCAACACACAGAGTTGATACACAACTTCATATTTCATATCAAAATGCCATAACAGTTTCATAGTTACAAAATACATACAAAAATGTTTATACTGATATGCTTCTAGAACCTCACTAGTTAGCTACAAATATCTGGAATTTCTTGGTAATTTGCCAAAACTTTGCAAGGCTCAATTATGATCTGCTGATTCTTCACCTGAGGAGTAGAAAATTTATGGGGTGAGCTAAAAGCTCAGTGGCTAATATGTTTATAGCCAATGA
>JANIIA010036027.1:0-10140 GCA_027478495.1 Erythroxylum alaternifolium
ATAAGTAAAACTAATTTCAAAAATAAATATTAAAACATATAAAAATTCAAATAATATTATATAAATCTCAAAATAAACGTAAAGATGTGTTTGTAGATATTGTGGGAATTTTGTTTAAAGCATAAGGGTAAAAGGGACTAAAAAATAGGCTCATTAATTGATATAAAAAATCTACCTAAAAAATTGCTTTTTTGAAAAGCTCCAAATTTGAGCTTTTGAAAAAGTTGTATTTTAGCTTTTAAAAAAGCTATTTCTACTCTAAAAGTGCTTTAGAAGTTTACAGCTAAACACTTTTTTTTTTTCTTAAAATAGCTTTTGCGGTGGAAAAAAGTACTTTTCTACCTACCAAACGCACTCTAAGTCTGATGAGGTTAGAGGCAGCATAATTGGGAGACAACCACTCTCATCCATTAGGGAAGTCTTTGCAAAAGTCAGACGCGAAGAGAGTAGATGGCTTGTGATGCTTGGCAAACGAAATCCTACACCTATTATTGAAAACTCAACCTTGGTTATTGGGAATGCCGCTAGTCATGCTAAGAAGACTGAGGAGAAGTCATAGGAAATAAAGGCATGGGTTTGGTGTGATTACTGCAATAAAGCTTGTCATACTAGGAAACATGCTAAAAACTCCATGGAAAACCTACAAGTTGGAAGGGATATCATGAAGGAAATTTTCATAAAACTTAATCAACCCATGAGGTAGATTCTGGACAATTCATTCAGGAGCAAATTAACTACATCCTGAAGCTGCTGAAAGTCAAGTTTGAGTCCTCAAGTGCTCCCCCTGTATTTTTCGTGCAAACAGGTAGTGATTTTAATGCTTTGTCATGTTCCTTCCCTTATAATTCCACTCCATTGTATCATTGATTTAGGAGTATATAACCATATGATCAATTCTTCTAATTTATTTCATACTTAAAACCCTTGTTCTGGCAATGAAAAAATTTGTATAACAGATTGATCATTTTCTGCTATAGCTGGAAAAGGTTCGATCTCTTTGTTTTCTAATACATGCCTTAAATCTGTCCTTCATGTTCCTAAACTAGCTTGTAATTTGCTAGCTATGAGCAAACTAGCCCGGGGCTCTAATTGTACCATTACGTATTTTTTACTTGTATTATGTTTTCCAAGAATAGACTTCGAGGAAGATGATTAACAGTGTTAAGTTAATAGATGGTCTCTACTACTTCGTTGATGAATACTTGAAGAATAAAGAAGCTTATGACTTAACTAGTATTTGTTCTACCCCTGCTAAAGAACATATTTTACTTTGGCATAATAGATTACGACATCCTAGTTTCTCATATCTCAAAAGATCATTACCTCATTTGATTAAATCTTTGGATTATTCAAAATTTTATTTTAAGCATTGCATTTTATCCAAAAAGTCATAAGACTATTTACCCTACAAAACCATATCAACCCTTTAAACTGTTTTACTTAATTCATAGCGATGTTTGGGGTCCATCCTATGTTAAAACCCTTTCTGGAAAAAAATGGTTCCTAACTGTTATCAATGATTATACTTGATTATGTTAGGTATATTTGACGCGTGAAAAATCTAAAGTTACTCAAATATTTCAAAATTTTTATACCACGATTGAAACTCAATTTCATATACACATTGGTATACTTCACTCTGACAATGGTACCGAGTATTTTAATGAAGTCCTTGGAAAATTTCTTAATCTTAATGGCATTGTTCACCAATCTACTTATGTTAACACCCCTCATCAAAATGGCATTGCTGAGAGGAAAAATAGACCTTTGTTGGAAGTATCTCGAGCCATTTCGATTGATTATGTATGATGCAGTCAAGAAAGCCTCACCTCAAAGGTATTTTGTATTATGCTACACCCTTATATGTGTTTAAACAAAGTTTTCCTGAAAATTGACTTTATTATACTCTTCCCCTTCATACCCTAATTAGGGGAACCCTAAACTAGATCCCAGAGATGAAAAATCTATATTTATTGGGTATGCTCCTAGTCAATAGGGTTATAAGTTCTATAACCTTTTTACAAAAAAATTTATTGTATCCATAGATGTCACATTCCTAGGGCATAAAAATTTTTCCTTCAAGGGGAGAACTCTAATGAAATAGAAAATTTTTTAGATTTTATTGTTACTCCCAAACCTTACCCATAGTTATTATTGATCACAATATAATCTCTAATAATGAAGGCAAAGAAATTACTCTTAATCTTTCCATGCTAGGAAATCTCAGTTTAACCACAAGGGGAGAAATACTAGTGTCTGCTCCCAAGGAACGGAATACTGAGCTTCATGTTTATACTAAGAGAAAGACTCAATTTAGAAGTAAAGAATAACCTACCTCAACACTGCATAGCCTCTTAAACTCCTTGGAGAATGAACCTGGGAACAACTCTAATTTAGGTAACCCATCTGCTACTTTACCTCTTCTTGTGCCTAGTAGTGATCAATCTACTCCTACTGATCCACAAGTTACCAGTGATGTTTCTACTAATTTCTCTACTGATAATTACCTACCCGTAGCATTTAGGAAAGGGAAACGGGCTTGTACCAACCATCCCATATCAACGTACCTATCTTATAGAAAACTATCACACAAACATAATTCCTTTATCTCTAAAATCACTAACCTGTTTATACAAGGAACATTTAAGAAGCACTTCAAGATCGAAATTAGAGATCACCTATTTATGGAAGAGGTAAATGTACTCGATAAGAATGGAACTTGGGAACTCGTTAATTCCCCTAGAGATAAAAAGTTGGTGAGGCGCAAGTGGCTATTCACTATTAAATTCAATGTAAATGGCAGTGTGGAAAGGTTGAAGGTAAGGTTGGTTACTAAGGGGTTCACTCAAACCTATGGTATTGACTACCAAAAGACATTTGCTCATGTTGTAAATGCAAATGCTATTAGGATGTTATTATCCTTGGCTATAAATTTTAAGTGGATTTTGCATCAACTAGAGGTCAAAAATGCATTTCTTAATGGAGACTTAAAAGAAGTATTCCTTATGAGCCTACCTTCGAGATTTAAGGATAACTATGGGAGGAATAAGTCGTCCCATTAGCTATCTCGCAGATTATATAGTCTATTTAGGTGAGCAAAACTAAACATGTTGTGGATCCAGTTACTTTTACAGAAGTCATTTTTAAACCCCATGCAGATATGTGGACGGAAGTAATGAAGGATAAGATGCAATCTATGAGGTATAACAAGGTATGGGAGCTTGCTGATTTACCTCAACATTGTAGATATGTCAGTTGCAAGTGGCTATTTAAGACCAAGAAGGACACAATGGGTCAAGTTGAGCGGTTTAAGGTGCATTTAGTTATCAGGGGATTCAGTTAGAGAGAAAGAGTTGACTTCAATGTTACCTTCTCTCTTGTATCCTCTAAAGATGCATTTAGAGTGATTATTGCAATAGTAACTCATTAAGACATAGAGCTACATCACATGATGAGGAGGTCTATATAGAGCAACCTAAAGGATTTTAAGATCAAGATGCAACTGACAAGGTTTGTAAGTTGACTAAATTAATATACGATTTGAAGCAAGCTTCCAGACAATAGTACCTAAAGTTTGATAAGGTTTTGACTTCATTCAGCATTATGGAAAACAAAGTCAAAAGATGCTTATACTATAAGGTCAAGGGGAGCAAAGTTATCTTCATACTACTGTATCTCGATGATATCTTGCTCGTGTCAAATGATTTGACCATATTGTAAGAGGTAAAGCAACTTTTGGCCAAACATTTTGACATGAAGGATTTGAGAAAAGCATCTTTTATCCTCAGTATATAGATTCACTGAGACAGATCTCAACACTCATTGAGCCTCTCACAAAGTGCATACATTGAGTGAGTACTACAAAGGTTTAATATGGTTGAATGTAAACCTGTTGTAGCACCTATCTCTCATAGAGAGAGATTATCTTTGGCACAGCGTCCAAATAATAAGGTTGAGAGAGAGGCTATAAGGAATGTCCCATATTCTAGTGCTGTTGGTAGCATGATGTATGCCCAGGTGACCGGATATTGCATTAATTATTGGATTGCTGGGTTGATATCTGGCTAACCAAGATGTGGACCATTAGAATGCAGTCAAACGTTGAGATACCTAAAGGGTATCAAGGATTATACGTTGACATACAAAAAAGTCAACGATTTGAACCTCATAGGTTATACGGACTCCGATTTTGCTATGTGTCCGGATGATCGCAAATTTACTTCAGGATACATTTTCATGTTGGCAGATGGTGCAATGTCATGGAAGAGTGTCAAGTAGACACTGGTGACTTCCTCAACTATGCATGCAGAGTTTGTTGCATGTTATAGAGCTATTACATAGGTGGTTTGGCTCAAAAACTTGATTTTTGAGTTATCTGTGGTGGATTCGATTGCTAGACTCATACAGTTATATTACGATAATCTTTCTACGGTGTTGTTCAGTAACAACAAGAAGAGTATCACAGGGTCTAAGCATTTAGAGGTCAAGTACTTGACCATAAAAGAGTTAATTCATAAAGTTGACATTGAAGTGGAGCATATCAGGACTGAGGAAATGTTAGTTGATCCGTTGACTAAAGGACTTCGCCCACTTGTGTTTGTTAAACATATATCTGGTATGGGTGTGTTAAAGTCCTTAGGTAGCAGTAGTTAGGAATCATTGTATTTGCTCCTTAAATGTTTGTACATTTTCATGTATTATGACATTATGGTTATTTATTAATAAAGATTATCATATTTTTTTATCCTCAGTAATGACTGTTCTTGTATATAATCATAAGACATGTGGAAGCCTTAAGATTTGTGTTGATCTTAAGCATTTAAAGGTCAGTGGGCATTTATAAAGATTGACCTTGAGCCTATGTCATTAAACACATACAGTTTGTACGGATATCCTTAAAGTTTCATATGATATACAGAGATATAAGTTTTTGATCTCATAAAGTTTTCTAATGCAGTTTAGTATTCAGTTGGAGAACATAAAATTTTCTCTAATGTTGTTTAGCATCCGATGAGAGGAAACAAATTTTGTCTAAATGTTGTTTAGCATTCGGTGAGAGAAAACAAGATTTCTCTACTGCAGTTTAGCACATTTAGTTTAGCATAAAGTTACAGAAATTAAGACCTATAGATGAAGAAGATACATATTAGATCTTAAAAGTATCATCCTAGTCTGTCACACTCCATTTTCTCATTCATATTAGTAAGGTATTAGATATTTGTGATTATATTGGACCTGTGTCAGATATGACAAATGTGTTTGATTTTTTTTGGTATCGAACTTGCAGGATGGAATGTTGGATTTTCATTACCTTTGGATCAAAATTTTTTTATTTTTTAAAATTTGGTACCAATACAACAGCGTGACTTAACCGAGTTTTCAAACTCTTTTAAGCATAAGTAAAACCACAATTAATAATTGTCCAAGGAAGAGCATGTAAGACATTTTTGTCCTTTTCCTATTAAGTGGACAACGTTTGATTGTAATTTTAGCATTTCAATCAATTATCGGTTAAGTTACGTAATTTGATCCAGATAAGGGTAATAAAGTGACCCAATAAAAGATTTAGATCAATTAGTCGAAATCTGGGTGAAAAATGATCCCCTTTTAGTGTGGATCAGACCCATATCGGGCTTGTTATAGGAAAGTCCGATATGGAAGCTATATATAAAGTTTAAGGTCTTCTACAGTTGCTCATATCAATCGTAAGCATACGGATCTTCTGACTCATTAAAAGAGCTTACTTATTGAAAAAACTACAGAAAAGCCTAAATCACATATCGGGAAACATAATCCACAAAGGTCCTGGGAGATTAGAGATCTTTTCGAGATTGCTTCAGAATCAGAGATAGAACCAAAATCAAATATTTCGCATTTTTTTCGTTTTTAACCCTTTCATGTACGATCTGAAATACGTAATAAGGTCTATATTATATCTCACGTGCAAAGCTGTGATCTTTCTTTATGAAAAAACAGTTTATAAAGTCGACAATCCTTATTGCATATGCTTTCTCCTTTTTTTAGCTATTCAGTTGGATTCCTATGGGTGAAAAAGCAGATTGATGTAGCAACTGAAGTACAAGAACTCCAATTCTGATATTTTATTTTCCTTTTGGCCTAGCATTGAAAAGAAAGATTTTTTTTTTCTCACAAACATTCACAAACAATTAACGGCAAACTTATTACACATATGGGAGGGGTATATTTTCACCATACCCTCCTTTTTTTCTCTAATCAGTAATAATGAAATCATCGAATTCGTAACCAAAGACTTGGATAATTCTCAAATCAATGATTGGAAGTGAAAACTTAGGTAATAAATCGCATAGATTTTTTACAAATACTACTTTTTCTGAAGAGATTCAGTTGAAGGGTAACCAAAGCCATGGCGATTGTTAGGGAACAGCATGAACACAGTACCTGATACAGCACCAATGACTGGAGGCAAAACCTGGAGTAAGAGCTTATTTGTGGACTCAAAAGAAGGATAAAAGCAGTCAACTGTGTTGGAATCCATGAGAGACAAAACAGAGAACACTATGACCGAGAAGAAAGAATGAACGAAGTCCCCAAACCGAAGCTTATACTTGGACAAGTCAACCGATTCAGAGGCCGGAGATGGCCAGATCCCTTTGGTGGTCACAATCCCATAATGAGTTTTCTTGTCACTTCCAATGTAACTATCAGTGAAGCAAGAGAAACAGCAAGAAAAGCCACAGACGCCAATGAGAATGCCACTCAACCACTTGTTGAGAGTGGTGCAATGGCCATAGTTGGTTAGGACTGGGTTAAGGAATTGGAACAAGAACACAGTTCCTGTTGGCAGATACTTGATGAGGTTGCCGAGTCCATTAAACGTCTTCTCACCAATTGACATCTTTGAGCTACTGCTGGAATTTGATGTTAAGAAACAGTTTGTCAGAGCCGTATTATGTTGAGAAAAGCTGGCTAAAACTTAGTTGCTTATCACAAGCTAAGGATTTCCCTTAAGAGGTTTTTGGTTCTTGGTTGCTTGGAGAAACAATTTGCAAGTAATACATATATATATATATCCAATTCAAGTCTGCAAGCGGACCTATTGCTAGAGAGGTTAGATAAGATGACGACATGATAGTTTGCTTCTACGTAAAATTAATGACGAGGTATGAAACAGAAAATAGTTTTATTTTGCTTTTACTCTTGGAAGGAGTGGCTTTCCTTTGTAATCCAAGCCTTTAAGGCAAGCATTCAGTCTTCTTTGCTTCCTCAGACGGGCATATCCGTATTCGTAACAGACAATGCTGGGACTCACAAGCCTGTCTGTTATTCCCAACTACGGACCACTTGATTTTTTGAAATGGTAGTGGAAAAAGGTAAAGTTCGTGATTATTATACCCAAATTCATACAGTTTTGATGTGGAACAGTACCGTACTGATATGTATTAAAATTGAATATTATTTTAGATAATCTTTTAAAATTATATAATAGTCTTTCAATTTTATATAACTAAAATTTAGTTTCTTATTATGATTAAAATTTAAATTATTCAATAACTTTGTTTATTAAAATTAATGTAAAATATCTTTTTATACATAACAACTATATTTTAAAAAATTAAGTTAAAATTTTTTGAACAGAAAAATATAATTTTCAATTTAATCCTTTATTTTTTTAATTTATAAAATTGATCTAATATTTTTTTTGTGTTACTTTGTGCCAAATAGTACCAGTTGACATGAAAATGGTATAGTACAAATCAAATTTGTACCATTTTTTATTAGTACAGTATAAAATTCATATCAATAGGAAAAAAGACTTCACATTTATTGAAAGCAACAAGAAAAGAATAGTATGAAAGAAAACAAATAAGAATAAAAAAAGATTTTTAACAAATTTAGTTAAGTTGGTGTGCATATGTCTTTAAGAATTAAGCAAGGCTTATTTCACTATTCAATTGAATTATATTACGAAGATTACATATTTTCTCTTTTATAAAATTAGGTTTACAACTAATATATATATTGATATACAAACTCTAACCAGTACAAATTTATGTAACTTTTGTCTTACCAAATCCAACTTAATTGTAATAAGACAATTTGATATGAATTCGACTTAGTACAAGACTATGTCCTAGGTCATATAGCCTATTATTGTTGTCCGCACATAGATACAGGTTTTGACACGCTCATATCTCAAGCCATGTAACTCACTGTATTTTTCTGCATATCGATATAAATTTCGATGCACATGTGTCCTAAATTGTGTCATTTAGAAAATCCTTTGTTACACCAACATATTTGTGTTCTATCCCATGTCTTCACCACTATATTCTAGAGAAGAATATGTCTTGACATGTAAAGACTTCTAAGAAATGCTCACATTTTTCAAAAATATTCTATGATTGCATACACGGATATATGAACCAGATTCAATAGTCTCCACTTTGGCAAATATACCATGTTCAGCCAATACTCTCTAAGAAAAGTCTTTAAGATTACACATTTGGCTATATAATTCACACACAATAATCCGCATCTTAGCGAATGTACTTTATATAGATTTGGTTATAGCCATGTTTAACACGTAGAGACAATATTAATCAAGTTCAAGTAATGCTTAAAAATCTCTACAGTAACTGACTTTGTTAACATGCCAATTGCATTCTCTAAAGTATGAACCTTTTCTAATAAAATTTGTCTAGATGCAATCAACTCCCTAATTTTGTAAAATCTTATTACCTATTCATCTATCCTTCTCCTGGCTATCTGTCGTCTCTTAAAAGGTATTTAGACCTCGATTGCTAATAGTTAAAACATACATGCAAGACCGAGTTTTCTTATATATATATATTCGGTAGCCTAAAAGTATATCTCATTATATCTGTCATTATGTTGTGATGCTTCTGTTCCTATGACATAGACCTATCACCTGAACTAGAACTTCCAACTCCTTCAGCATTTGCTACAAATTTTTCTAGTTCCACTTATACTACCTTGAACCAGTATTGTTCTCTGCTATCCCTAACAAATCCTCTCTATATTTTACCTTAATATATTTTATTACTTAAATATTAAATCTTTTAATGTCATCTTAGATTTTTTTTTATTAAGCATATGAAACTTGGAAAAGTCTAAACTATAGTGTTTTACACTCTTTAGTAAGTTCCTCCCGTAAAGTCCCATCATCCCTAGCTTATTAAGATAGACCAACCATACATGTAGTATTATCATCATCTGACTTTATTATAGCAATTTCTCCAATTACAACTTAGCCCCTTCATCACAATCAATGTACCATTTATCATCTTAATATATTTTCCATTGATTTTATAGCCAAAACTATTCAAATGAAAAGTGTCCAAAGAGATTATGTTCTTCTTCAAATTTTGCTACATATCAAATATCACAGCTTCTTGATAACACAATCAAACATTTTGATCCTAACATGTTCTCTGAAAAATTCATAAGACGTATTGTACCCTAATTGAATAATGGAAAAATTAATTGACATGTATAATATAAACCAATCTTTATTTAATGTCATGTGAATTAAGTATCCTGTGTCCAAGTTTTATAAGTCTTACAGTTTATTGGTCAAAACATAAATCATGTTTCCATTATTGTAATTCTAGTTCTTTCTCTATACTATATTATTGGACATTGACGAATCACTTTCTTTTGTCGTCCTGCCTCATTTTGTTTGGATAGTCTCTCATAATAAGTCTACATCGAACTACCTTTTTTACCATTAGATTTTGATCTCATGCTCGTCTTACATCATCTTGGTTTCCCCTCATACATAAACCTTTACCTTAAAGTGTTCACTAGTGTTATGTATTTATTAGTTATAAGTCAATAGTATAGTAGTGATTTATTCTACAACAACCATCTTTTTACCCACTATGACAATTACTAGATGTTTGGAAGAAATAGGTAAAGAATAATGCAAAACAATTTCTTTATCCTTATTTGTAATAGTGACCTTAAATCTTAATAGATCATCGACTATTTGTTTAAAGGCATTGATAAGTTATGTCTCCTTATACATCTTTATCTTGTATATATACACCCTTAATATGGAAGAAGATAAGGGGAAAAAAGGCCAATAGGGGACTGATCCCAAAGTATGATGCTTTGGGTTATCAAGAGAGCCTGTAA
>JANIIA010036058.1:0-12112 GCA_027478495.1 Erythroxylum alaternifolium
ATTCATGCTTACATTTTTCTTTCTTCTGTATTTGCTTTTCAATTTACCCAACATCTAGAAACCTTATATCTATTCTCTACACTGTGAACCCTCTCATGCATATATATATACAACATGCACATACTCATTTATACAGTGCAAACAACATTACAATCACTTACTTGCTTAACAAATACTCTAACACTGAGATGGAAGTCAATACCATGAAAAGCTGTTAAATCGCTATTTGGTGATGAAGGTCAGGGAAGAGAATTACAATGTGGAGTGTTTCAGTAAAGAATGGAAACTATAATAGATTCTTCCTAACTTAAGCAATATAATACATGGGTCCATTCCATGTCCCTCACGTGTACTATTTATTTCCACTGACTCACCATTTGTCATAATCACAAACTATAGTGGATTCTTCCTAACTTAAATAATATAATATGTGGGTCCATTCCATGTCTCTCATGTGTACTATTTATCTTCACTGACTCATCATTTGCCATAATCACAATTTGTCATACATAATTCCATTCACCTAGAAATGCCAATGAAAGCATGTACAATCGTATGAATATGCCAAAAAAATATGTAAGTCACAAATAACTTATGTCTAACGTGCATTTATCTTAAGTCACATAAATGTCTCATAAATAACTGTTCTAACCGTATAGGTAACAGGATGTTACACTCGTCCTACATCTTTCTTTGGAGATAAGGATGTACTAAGCTTTATATGAGGAGCGAGCAAAGTACTAACAAATTTTGACTTTTTATTCATGCCAAAACCTTTTAGTACCTTTTTCAAATATTACTTTTGAGTCAAACAAAGTCTCCCTAATTCCTTATTTTTGCTTATCTCTATGCTGAGAATCTTCTTGGCTTCACCTAGATCCTTCATTTCAAATACCTAATTCAACTGAATTTTCAATCTCTCTATTTCTCTTAGATTCTTTGAAATTATCAACATATCATCAACATACAAGAGAAGATAGATGTAGGATCCATCCTATAGCTTGCAAAAATACACACAGTGAACGTATTTGCTTCTTGTGTACTTTTCCTCTATCATAAATTTGTCAAATCGCTTGTACCACTACCTCAGAAATTGCTTCAATCCGTATAATAATTTTTCAAGCTTGCACACCATATTCTCTTTTCCAACAACTTAAAAAACTTTGGGCTGAGTCATATAGATTTCTTCCTCCAAGTCTCCATTTAAAAACGTGATTTTTGCATCTGATTGAACTAGTTTCATATCAAACTATGTTACGAAAGCTAATAAAATTTGAATGGAGGAATGTTTTATAAATGGAGAAAAATTTTTATTATAATCAATTCCATCCGTTAGAGCGTATCCTTTAGCCACCAACCTTGCTTTGTAGCGAATATTATCCTTGCCAGGAAATCCATTTTTCTTTGCATATACCCATTTGCATCGAAATGTTATCTTTCCCTTTGGGAGTTAGACAGCTTCCACGTCTGATTCTTATGAAGAAAATATATTTCTTCATGCATGGCTATCCTCCACTTATCTTCTTCTGAACTTCAGACTGCTTCTTTATAAGTGGTAGGAATATCATCAATTTCAATTGAAGTTGCATAGGCCACCATATTAACATAACAAGCAGGTACTTGAATGTTCCTTTTTGGCTTTCTCAATGCAATTGGTAATTGTTATTGTGGAGGTTCTTGAGTGGGAACCACTTCTTCATCTGGCTCCTCTTCTACTATAGGAGTTTCCGCATCTGCTTCATCATTTGTTAGGGTAATAATTCTTCCTTCAAACTTCACCTGTTTTGGAGTACCATCTGTCTACTTAACATTTGCAGTTGTCACCTTTCTTAATATGGTAGATTCGTCAAAGGTAACATCCCTGCCGAAAATTATTTTCTTTGACTCTGGACACTAAAGAAGATATCCTTTCACACTAGAGGTAATCCCTAAGAATATTGCTTTCTTTGCAAGTGGATCCAAGTTTGACTCCTTAACATGATAATATGCGGTGGAGCCAAACACATGTAAGGAATCATAATATGCAGTAGATTTTTCAAACCATTTTTTCAACGGTATTTTACCACCAATAGCAGTTGATGGAAGACGATTAATGAGATGACAAGCATATGTAACAGCCTCAGCCCAAAATTCTCTTCTCAACTTAGCATTAGGCAACATACACTGAACTTTCTCCAGCAATGTCTGGTTCATACATTCTGCCACCCTATTTTGTTGCAGTGTATCCCTGACAATACTTTCATCTTGGCAAACTTTTAAAAATGGATCACTCATGTACTCCCCACCATTATCTGTACGGAGACACTTTATCCTTCTGCCTGTTTGAGTTTCCAACATTTTCTTCCATTTGAGGACATCCTTAGTCTTCATAGTATAAACACATAATATTCGGGAAAAATCATCAACAAATGTCATATAATAGTGTTTTCCTCCCAAAAAAGTTGTTTTGGAAGGTCACTACACATCAGAGTGAACATAAGCCAAAATATCCTTCGTATCATAAATTGCAATGTTGAATTTCACTTTTGTCCACTTCCCTTTAACACAATGTTCACAGAAGTCTAATTTGTAGCCCCAAACTCCTTTCAACAATTCTTGATTTACTAATATCTTTTTTCACTTGCATGTTCAAAGCTCATATGTCACAACCTAGCTGCTTCTAGCTTTTGATCATCACTAGAAGCTACTGCTTTTGTTCTAATAACTGCATTACCTTGGTAATAATACATGTTATTGTTTCTTCGAATTCCTTTCATTATCAAAAGTGAACCAAAGATGACTTTCATTACTCTATTTGCCGCATTTATAGTGTAGCCCTTTGATTCTAAGACTCCCACATAAATTAGAATCTTCGTCAAACTTGACACGTATCTGATATCTGTCAAAGTCCTGATTGTTCCATCATAATTCCTCAAGCAAATTGAACCAATCTCATTTATGTTGCAAGGATTGTCATTTGTTGTGTAGACAACTCCACCTTTTAGCTCTCTAAAATCAGAGAATCAATCCCGATTGGGACACGTGTGATGGCTACAGCCTAAATTAAGTAGCTATGGACTAGAAGGGCTTATTGAGGATGTAACAACCAATGAAAGATCTGAGTCTACATCTTCATATTCAGCAACATTCGAATTTGCAGCAGCCTTTTCCTTATCATGTTCATTTTTATTCTTCAGCTTTGGACAATCATTTTTTCAGTACCCTTTTTTCTGACAAAAGGCACATTCATATTTGCTCAATTTGAGCTCAACTTTGATCTCCCTTTCTTTCCTTTAGTTTAGCTCTACAAACAACCTCTAATTACCCAAACTTTTGCTGCTCCACTTATAAGTTCTTCCTTTGTCTTCCTTCTCAATTCACGATTGTAGAAAGCAGCTGTGACTTCACTAAGAGATACAACAACCTTCCCATAAAGTAGAGTAGTTTTAAGAAACTCATACTCCTCAAACAACATCAAAGTCAGATCTTCATCTTCAAAGGTCACATCCAAATTCACTAAATCAGTAACTAACTGATTAAAATTGGCGATGTGACCATTAATAGTGGTACCCAGAACATAAGAGAAACAAAACAATCTCTTCTTCGTATGGAGTTTGTTCTGACTACTTTTTTTCAAGAATTTCTCTTTCATCGTGTTCCATAATTTAGATGTAGAAGTGTAAAATCCCACTTCCACCTAGCACGTGCCTGTACATCCTGAGGACATTTAGGCACATGCCATGTGAAAGCAGCATGTTAGAACAATCACATCAACACAGAAAAAATAATTTTTTTTCATTATCTCTAACAACAACAGATCTCAAGCAAACCAATGTTCAATTTAAACCATTTCATTTACAATCATAACCAGTCATAATCATGATTACACTTTTAATTCAGAATATACTCATATACATTGTACAATAGTTATAGAATACAATTCAATTACTAAAATCGTTGAAGACATATGCAGGTGCAAACTGATCTTGACTCCTAGCTCATGTCTAATTTCAGTGGCTATACTCTAATTAGGCTAACTGGATATCCCCTGAATCCTGAAAATCAATAATGCAATTTTAGTGAGTTTTGCGAACTCAGTGAGCAAATCATCCTCGATTTGCTCACGTATATCAAACATAAAGACGATTCACAATCTAATTCACAGTCAAATCATATAGTCAAATAGTAAATATCATTTCACACTTTGATCATGCTTTAACAAATATAATTTGAATACACTGTTTCACATTTTCATTTCAGAACAGTACAATCAATTCATTTTAATCATTCATATAACATATATCAATTTGTATATGCACATATGACTCATTTTCATTGTTACTTTGTTGTGACCGAACGCCTTTTTAACTGTTCCGTATCTGTTAGAGATATCAGGCTCATTGATAACTGTCCTGTACCCGTTGTCGTTACCGTGCTCATTTTATATACTGAGCTTGTGGCTCTTTATGTGCATTTTTTAGTTTTAACCTCTTTTTCACTGGCCACTTCGGTCACAACTCCTTTATCCGATCATGCATATTATGCGGTGAAATGCATCATTTCTCATTATATGCAATCAGTCACTTTCATTTATTTTACATTGTTATTCTCACAATTTCATCGGAACTATGTCCGGCATTCAACGTTTCGTTGAGTACACTTATTTCTTTCAAATTCACATTCAATTATGAACACTTCCAATACAATCTCAATTATCAAACTCCTTAGACTATCAATGTCCAGAATCATCACATTCACACCAACAACATTTCAATAACTGAATTTTAAATAGATATAAGTCAAGATTAGTGAGAACATCTAGGTTGACTCACTGTATACTCCAGATTTAGCCATTACCTTCATGATCCGGAAATATCTGGATGGCAATGTTCAATCTTGTGTATTTATGTTTAAGCAATACACATGTATTGTACACACATTACTAATTTGATCGATCACATAAGCATTCGATCGTACACATATGTATATGTGTAATGTAAAATGTATGCTCAATTTGACTATTCCAGGTGTGTTTCCTCTATTCACATCTCTTAATCATTTAAACAACATCATTTGTGTATGTTTAGTTTGCACTTAGGTTCATAGCTCAAATATACTTGATTATTATAATATCATCAATCAATCATTGACCAATGTTATTCTAGCGTTATATGATCACATAATATCCAAACTCTCTTTCATTCTTACTTGATACACATTAATCATCTCCTTATCAATCATACAAAAACAGAACATATTCTTTATCTTTTACTATTATACATAAATCTTATTTCTTCTCATTTCAAGAATATTTCTCAAACACCTTTCTTAAGCATAAATTTCACCTTCGTTATACTTTAAATCCCAATCTATTTCATCTAAATAACAACTTAAAATCCAAGGTTTTCATACTCTCAAAAACAGACACAAACACATACATTTATTTATCAATGTTTATCACTTATTCATCACCATTTTCACTATTAATCATCCCTAATGATCATCATGAATGCTTCTATTTAACAAACTATGAAGAACAATATTTAGCTTACCTATTTAACTCTAAGCTCTTCAAAACATCACGTAAACCTAGCTTCTTCCATGCTACACGATCGTCAACTTTTAAGGTAGAATAGGCTAAGTTTTCATCAGCAAGGTTAAGATAACTAGTTGTTGTAGTAAGTTGTTGAAAGATGGTGGCAAAAACTCAAGATCGTGGGTTAACCTAGTTCTTTCAAACTCACACGATCTTCAACAAACCAAGGTGGAATAAGCAGGGCTTTTAGTAACAAAATAAAGAGGTAACAATGATCTTGAAGTGGCTAATGTTGAATATTAACAAAACTCATGTTGCGAGTGAGGGTTGTCAAGGTCATGAATGGAGAAAGAAAAGAAGAAGATGAGAGTTTGTAACAAATTGAAAGACAATGAAGATGGTCTTGCAAGATGAAAATATCACGGGTTTATAACATGGTAACTAAATGCTTGGTGAGTGTTATGACACATGTCATGACACTTACCACATAAAGAATCAAATTAACATCTTTTAATTATGGTACCCAATACCATTCTAGTTCATTTGTCACCCAATTTTCAATGTCACATGTTAATAAATCCTAAAGTCACTTATCAATAATTTCTATTGCCATTTGACACTTATTTCTACTACCATTTATTAAATTGTCAGGTTACTCGACATTTTTCCTAGTCCAAAAATACCAATAATTTTAGAAATTTTCCAAATTTTCACTAAAAATTTTTAATTAATATTTATACTCACCAAATCAATAATCAAGACTTAAAACTTACTATTAACATCATAAGCACTTTTAAAATTATTTTTACCCCCGGAATATGTCAAATGAGTGCAGGTACAATATTTGTAATGTATACAAAAATCAATATTCACGTGTGTTTATGCTTATGTTATGAATGAGCATGAAATGCATATCCTATTTTCTCAATAATATTTCTCATCTATAATTATCTAGGGTTCTAACCCTTAGTATGAAAAAATGGGACATTACAAGAAGTTTCTTTCGAGAAAGCATACTTTTGCTCTCTGAAAAGATACGATCGAATTGTACCGCATGCTAAATAATTTAGTCTTCCAATCTTTCTCCTAGACATCATCTTGTTTCTTTTCTTTAATGGCAATGTCAAGACCTTACTGAAAAAGAACGTCTTGAATCTCACTTTGCCACATGCCGAGATGACTCGTACCATAAAAAATCTCTACTGCAAATCTTGCATTTGTCACAACAGTCCTTGCTAGAATAGATGAGGTAGAAGCTGTCAATGTGGTTGGTGTGATCGTATCTCTGATTTTTGTCATCTCTACTACAATTTATATTCAACAGCTATCAATACAAAATGTCAATAGCCTAAGAAAAAATCTTTTCTGATATGGAAGATCAGACCACGCTACAACCACAAATCATACTAAGAAAAAACCTTGGCTCGGATATAAATTGTTGTGAAACTTGGGTTAATTTCCATCAATAACAACAATTTCACCTTTAGCACTATTGCATAGGTGAATAAAGTGCAAACGATTATACTGAAAAATCACACAAGATAAATTTCAAGGAAAGACTAGAGGGGTCACAAACAATCTCACTTAAAATTCAATCTCTTAGATAGAATTTTCCTAGATATATAATTTAATGGCACAATAATTCACTACAACTATACCCAATAATAACTATTAATTAGACAAATAAAGAACACCAGAATTTAACGAGATTCAGCTAATTATGTCTACTTCTTTAGGCGCTACTAAATTAATATTTCACTTATTTTGAAGCAAAAGATTACAAATGAAAAGAAGCTGAAATGATTAATAAGATAAAACCCTCATTTTAAAACTTAAGGGAACTCTCTTATCTTCACAATTTTTCAATATGGGATATCAAAATATGTCATGAGCCAACCGAACTCAGATACTACATAAACAAAAATGTTTAACCAAGCTTTCGGAGACCAGCAAGAGGGAAATAAAAGGAAGTTTTACAGTCATCACAGGACATCCATGGACGAGCGAAACTAAAGCATTTAACTCAGTCCTTTGATCAAACAATTCATGAACTTGCTAAAACATAGCTAAAATTATACATGTAAGAACAAATCAAGGAAAATAACTCCAAAACAATAGGACCAGGAACAAAAAATAAGTAATATGCAAGTAAAAGTCAAATCCCACAAGCGAGAAGCCAAACTATTTGCAACAGAGTAATTCAAAGCCAGATTTCTATATTATTGTAATTAGTGTTTCAATAATCTAATCAAATGCAAAGCAAAACAAAGCTCATAGCTAAAAACCCAAGAGAGAGAAAGAGATCGATAGAGCGAACAAATTGTTGAAATGATTTACCAAGAACTTTTCGAGAATTTGAGACTATAAACCTTACCAAAAATCAAAAGTTGGTAATGAATAGAACTGGGTTTTGCCGATCACTTGACGCTCTTATGGTTAGCACGAAGTTAGGTTTAGAAGAAAAATTACCTAATCAATGCAACTGGTATAGAAATGTTGTAGAAAAGATGAGAGCGTGAAGAACGAAGTTCTATAAGGATATTTCAGTCTTCAACGCATAATGTATATTCTGATATGCGCAGAATAGGTAAAATTAAGGGACGATTTCTTTATCTATTCTCAAAATGCAGGAATAATTAAACCCGAAAATAGCTATTTTATGTGTTTTTTCTAGCCAAATAAAAAAATAAGTAATTGTCAAAAATACATAAGGGATAGAATACTTGTTCTATTCAACCAAACAAACAGGCCATTAGAGATTAGAGATGAATGGCAGGGAAAGCGTTGCCTTGTGAAAATACACTTTCCATAATTCCATCACTTTCATGTACGGACATGAACTTTCTTTCGTATCTCTGCGATAAAGTTCTTTTTGGTTCCTGTGATTACATTTATAAAACAAAGAAAACAAGGACGGATATGGACTTTTCAAAGGTACAAACTACGAACCTATCTCAGTCGTACGGAATATTCGTTCAAACAAACAAATGTTCAAGGTTCGTCGTTTGTGGTGTGAACTGTGAAACATCGCAGCAATCAAATTCAACGGTAAGTGCCGTGTCAAAGAAAGCTGTGATGGAGAAAATTCAATGTGCATAAATGGGGATTGTATAATCTGGAAAAAACAGATCTTCAAGTTGGAAAATTGATTTTAATTAAATTTAGTTTAATTTATTAAATTGAAAATTTTCATCTTAAAAAATTTTTACAACCAAATTTTAGTTTAAACAAAAAATTTGGAAGATGAAGTTAAAACTGATTTATTTTAACTTAACTTTAAAATTAATTAAATTAATCAAAATTAAAATTAAATTTGGGTTTGACACATTTACTCCAAATACACCTATTTTTATATTGTGAATTTAAGAATTCAAAGAATTAAAATGACTCGATTTTATGTTGGCTCGAATATACTATGAATCACATGTATTGACTCCGTTGTAATTCTCAGTTTTTAATTTTCAGGATATTAATATCAATCTAGTTATATTTTATCACTAATAATAATTATATATTATATAAAATTTAAAGATAAATTATTTTTAATTAAATAAATTTATTCATTTTCTTATATAATATTTATTAACAGCTTATTATTAAAATTATTTTATTTTATTAAAATAAATAATTTATAAATTAAAATTTTATTTATACATTAATATTTATTTTAAATATAATTTTATTTGAAAATTATATATTTTAATATATTTACAATTTAATTATATTTATTAATAATTTTAAATAAATTTAAGAGGCGAAATCAGATTTGATCACATACCCACTTCACTCCAAAATGAATACATCCACTCTTTACTCTTTTCTTCTCTTATTTCTACACGACTCGTTGAAAGTTAATAAAAGTTGTATTTGCAATGGTCAAGTTTAAGAAACTTAATTATATAGGTCTACAAAGTTTATTATGGGATATTATTAATTATGATTTATCAAGAAAACAAAGTTGATAAACACACATTATTAATAAAAGAGGAAAAGAAAAACGTCAACTCCACGAATCTTAGGCATCTTCAAAAGAGATTGTCTTTTGAAACGCATGTTTCTTAACAGTTGTATTTTAGTCTACGACAGTATATTTTTCTTCCTCTTTTAACGAGAAGGTAGAGCAAAAGTGACCGACACATTTGAGAAACCTTTAGGATGTTTTATCTTAGGTTTGTTTCCGGCAGTTAACCATTGTAGATTCTTGAATTTCAAGGATTACGTTAATATTCCCCCTAAAAGTTAAGGTGGCAGTGAAGTCGAAAATTTGAGAGAAAACTTCGAGGCAAATATGATTTGGTAAAAAAATTAACAATTTGTAATTTAGATGAGATTGAGACAAGTTATATAGTTATTTGAAGCACATGATAACAATTGATCTCAATGTATTTATTTCGTTCATGAAAGACATCATAGCGAGCAAATTTAGTTCGTTCATGAAAGATATCACAGTGAACAACCTCCACGGCAGTATGGTTATCACAAAAGAGAATAACTACTGAAGAAAGAGACACCTATATCTTGACGTAACCATCGTAACCATAAAATTTCAGAAGTAGTGTTAGCTAGGGCTCGATATTTTGCTTAAGTGCTTGACCGAGAGAAAACTGTTTGCTTCTTTCTGCACCAAAAAATAAGAGAATTGTCAAGAAAGAAATAATAGCAAGTACTAGATCGACGATCAGTTAGGTCTCTAGCTTACTCGACATCAGAGTATGAAGGTAATTCTAATGAAGATAAATAACTGAAGTGAAGCCCATGAAACAGGTTCCTCAAATGTACCAAAGTATACAGAGAACAACAGAAAAGTGAGTGATACAAAGTGTAGACATAAACTGACTATCATGATAAACAACATAAGCAATATTTAGACATATGACAGTAAGGAATATAAGACTATCAACTAGTTGTCAATAAAATGTACCGTTATTCAAAGGAGTTCTATCAGTGATAGAGATATGATCATTAGAATCTAGTAGAATGCTAGAAATCTTAGTGTCAACAAAGCCAGCATGTAAGATAAGATCAGTAGCATACTTAGCTTGAGATAATCAATAGCTTGAATCATCATAAGATACTTCAGGACCTAAAAAATAGCTCAGGAGAAACTCTTTCATTTCAAATTGTAGATGAAGACAAGATTTGATAGTAGCAATCCTTTGAGTGTTATCATCAATTATTATCATACCATCAACATATAGAAGGAGAATAACACACCCTTGATCGATTTTTCAGATAAATAAAGTATGATCATAATAATTGGATGTAAAGCCAATATGGTTGATGGTGGAGTTGAATTAGCAAACCACGCCTGAGGTGATTGTTTAAGACCATACAAGACTTTACAAAAATGACAAACTTTATTAGGCAGAGGAGTATATTCAGGTAGAGGTTCATATATAATTCTTCGTGAAGATCACCATTGAGAAAGGTTTTCTTGACATCCACATGGAACAATTCCCAATGTTTGTTAGCTACTATTATATAAGACTACGAATTGAAGTTTGGCAGATGACTGGAGCAAAGGTCTTCTCATAGTCAATTCCATATTCTTATGTAAACCCCCTACAACCAATCGTGCTTTGTATCTTTTAACTAATCAATTAGTTTGAATCTTAATTTTGTAGACTCATTTATAGCCAATAACAGACTTATCTGGAGGTAGGTAAACTAAGACTCTAGTGTTGGTATTAGAGTGAGTCCGTAATTCTTCTATCATTGCTTACTTCCATAAAGGGTTAGAGTGAGTCTTGCAATAAGTGCGAGGTTCATATAAAGAGAGTAGTAGAATAAACATGGACGTCTGTAAGACCAATAGTTGGTTGACTTACTCGAGAGGATTGACGAGGAGGTTATTGAGACTTAATAGATTTTGGTGAATGAATAGAAAAGGAAGAGCTATTTGTTGAAAGTGGAGGATCTGAAACTAAAAAAGATACAATAAAATCTAGTGTCAGTTATATTAAACTATTAGAGCTATAAGAGGAACCTGCATATAAAATATCAGGAAACAAAGATATGGTAGGTAAAAAAAAATTGTGTGGGGTTTTGCTTACTCAAAATTTGATATTGTGGAAAACATTTTATGCTCCCAAAAGTAACATATCGAGAGATTTAAAGTATTTGAGACAGAGAATCTCAACATCTATATACTTTGTGCTTTATGACATATCTTACAAAATAGCATAAGTGTGCTTTTGGTTATAGTTTAGTGTGCTCATGAGGATGTAATGGAACAAAGCACACACATTAGAAAACTTTAAAGGACTAATAGTTAGGAGCATCATTGAATAAGCGCTCATAAGGAGAGATATTTCCTATGATAGGAGAAGAAATGTGAATGATAGTATAAACAGCAGTACATGTTGCTTTTCCTTAAAGGATTTCAGTACAAGAAGAAGATATAAGAAGGGCTTAAACAATCACAAGAATATGTTTATGTTTGTGTAACATCCTGTTACCTATGGTTAGAACAATTACTTAGGAGACATTTATATGACTTAAGATAAATGCACGTTAGACAATAAGTTGATTGTGACATACACATTTATTCGGCACATTCATACGATTGTACATGCTTTCATTGGCATTTCTGGGTAA
>JANIIA010036098.1:0-12110 GCA_027478495.1 Erythroxylum alaternifolium
AATTATTTAGTAATATGAATTGTTGTGTTACACGAAAAAAGTGAACCATCAAGGATGGTTACTCAACTGAGTTTGCAAAACTCACCCCAATTTGTAATATATTTTTCAGGCCCAGAGTAGACACCCAGTTTAATCAACTAGAGTCTGACCACTACTTTTGAGTAAGAGATAGAGGTTGGGATCAGTTGGTGTTTGCATACGTTTTTCCATCAGTTTTCTCTTAAAGAATGTGTTCTGCAAATATTGTACCATTGTATGTGAATAATTCTGATGAGTAATGACCTTATGACTGAAAATGTTTCAAATTTAAAAAGGGCCCAAATGATTATTGAAATTTTGCAATGTGTATATTATTAAGAATTGTGATTGAAATTGTTATAAATAAAATGGGTAATTAATGATTATTTGTTTTTCAAAAAATGAGTGTGATGTTCGAGAAAAAAATTACAATGACGTCTGTTTGACCACTTTAGTGCACCATTTTCATAGGGTGTGTGTCTGAATGTCCTCGGGATGTACAGATACGTGCTTGGTAGATATGGGGTGCTACACCCAGTGTGTCAACTTGGGGAGCTTCGGTTTTGTTTATAAAGAAGAAGGATGAGACTTTGAGGTTATGTATCGACTATAAGTAATTAAATCGAGTGACAGTGAAGAACAAGTATCCTTTACTAAAGATAGATGATTTGCTTGTTCAGTTACAGTGAGATAAGGTGTTTACAAAGTTAGATTTGAGATCAGGGTACTATCAGTTGAAGATAGCAGAGGCTAATGTACCTAAAAGTGCATTTGGAACAAGATATGGGCATTTCGAGTTTTTGGTGATGCCTTTTGGATTGACTAATGCTCCAACATCATTTATAGCTTTGATAATTAAGGTATTGCAACATCATTGTCTAGGTGATAATGGTCATAGAATACTGACCTAAAAGTATGTCCTATGAAAAACTGCAAGATAAGTGGGAGAATTGTTGTGACAAGGGATGCCACGATCGTGGGTAGTGGTTTTACATGCTAATGTTTTGATTATACAATGGTTGAACCAATTAAGGAAGAGGAATATAACTATGGTGCTTTTGTACTTAATTGGGGCTTAAAAGAAACATAAGTGATGATGGAAAAGTTGGTTAAATGTGTGATAAGTTTTGATTGATCTTGATGTTATACCTTTAAGGAAAAGGATGTTTGAAGGTAATGCCTCTAAATGTAAAATGTTTAGAATGTTAAATGAGGACATAACATAATGAATAAATTGTTTATTGCATTATGAATAAGACATAGTATGGAAGGAGATTGGATTTAATGAATGATGAGAATAAGTTTGAAATGTTGAATTAAATGAGTAAATGATTAGAGAGTTTAATGCAATAAATGGGTAGTATAATTAGCTTGGAATGAAATTACATTAATGCGTATGAATTTGGGAAAATTTGGACTAGAATTGATGTTTGTGTAAGTGTTAAATTCGTGTGGTTGAAGGAAGAAAAATGCAGGACACAATTGTCGCCCTTACAGCACAGTGGTGGCCTGATAAAATAAGGTTCTGTCATGATCATGGTAGGGACACCACAATCGTGACCTAGCTAGAAAATGATTCCATCATGATTGTGGCAGGGACACCACGATCGTGACCAAACCTAAGGAGAAAAAACAGCGAGGTCTTTTGAGTGAAGTTTGAACTAATCAATGTTATGGTGCTTCCACATGAGGTAATTAGACTTGAATGAGGTCTCGACTGAACCTAACGAATGATGAATAAGATGAGTAAAGCAAGTAAAGAGCATTACATATTAAAGAATGATTGAAAGATGTTAATTGATTATGAGATGTGAATAAAGGAAATATACCCAGGATTGTCAATATGAGCATTACACATATACATATGTATATAATTGAATGTTTATATGATTGTGCAATTAACAATATGTGTGCAATATATGTGTTGCATAATGTTGTTATACGGGATAGAACAACATCATTCAATTGTTTTAGGATCATGAAAGCTAATGCTAATCTAGAGCGTACTGTGAGTAAACTAAGATGGTCTCACCTTGATTGTTTGTTTAATTCAAAATTGAATTAACACATGATGTATGCATATTGATTTCTAGACATAAAATGTCTGAGGCGTTTGATGCATGAATAATACATTGGAAGTGCTCCTTTATTATGAATGTGATTGAATAAATGTGTTCTCAACTTATATGTTGAATGTCGGGCCAAGTTCGATGATTAATGTGAATGAGAAAGTGAATGCGAATGCATTGGATTGAACATGATGGTTGAAATGTGAAATGCATTTATTCCATAAATGCACGAAATATAAAGGCAGTTGTGACCATAGTCGCCAGTGAAAAAGAACTTAAAGCTCAGACATTTGTAGTAAGAGCCTAAGGCTCATTGTATAAAGAGCCCTATATCCCTAATGGATAAGGGACAGTATGATAAATCCTGGTATCCACAATAGATATGGGACAGTGAAAAAAGCACTCGGTCATAACAACGTAATAAATGAATTCGAGTCTCATAAACATTGCATACACATGTGATATGAATAAGTTGCATGATTGCAATGCTTTGAGGATTTTTATTATGTGAAATGTGTGAATACTTATCGATGAGCATGTTTGGTATGATCGCGATGAAATGATGAATTATATGATTTTGTGACAGTTATGAACAAAGTGTTTTGTGATATCACATGATAATCGAGATGATTTGAATTACTTAATAATATGAATTGTTGTGTTACATGACAAGAGTGGACCATCGAGGATGGTTACTTAACTGAGTACGCAAAACTCACCCTAATTTACAACATATTTTTCAGGCCCAGAATAGATACCCAGCTAAATCAACTGGAGTCTGACTACTCCTTTTGAGTAAGAGATAAAGGTCGGGATCAGTTGGCATCTACGTATGTTTTGCTATTATTTTTGTCTTAAAAAATGTATTCTGCAAATATTTTACAATTGTATATGAATAATTCTGATGAGTAATGATTTTATGACTGAAAATGTTTCAAATTTGAAAAGGGCCTAAATGATTATTGAAATTATGCAATGCATATATTGTTTGAAACAATTGTGATTGAAATTGTTATAAATAAAATAGGCCATTAATGATTATTAGTTTTTCAAAAAATGAGTGTGATGTTTGAGAAAAAAATTTACAATGAGTTCTGTTCGACTGCTCTAGCGTACCATTTTCACAGAGTGTGTGTTCGAATATCCTCAGGATGTACGACTACATTCTCAATAGAAATGGGGTGCTATGTAGTTCATATCAGAGCCCAAGCTTAGTGTCTTACATGGGTGTTTTTCAAAATTTATGTCAAGTTACATGAATTTTAGACACGCCATAGCTTGGAGTGGCAAATGATCCCAATCTAAGCCATATATACACGAGTCACAAGCATAAGCATTCGTTAAGGATTGAGTTGTTAGAAGTAATGAGAAGATTGATTATCTGTTATAATATGAGAAAATGGAAATTTGCAGATATCTAGAAATAAAAAATAGTACATGGTTTGTTATGATAGATAAAGGTTCAGAGCATTTATAATTATGGTTGTATCATCGAGTATGATATCATAATTGTATTCTGGTTGTGTATCTAAGAATTGATATTGATTTGAAAATATATTTCGTGGAATGACTAAGAGAATTAGAGATATGAGTATAAATGAATTAAAGTGTACAAGTAAGGTTAAAAGAAATCTAAATTCTTTCTATAACCTAGAGAGGTCGAAATTGGACTTGAAATGGTTATTTGATTAATGTGATTAGAGTTATGATTTGACATAAGAATATGTCAGTGGAGTTGAGATTAGAATTTCATAATGGTTATGCCTTTATGATTCTGAATTGATTTAGGATATACATATGTAAGAAGCAAATTGGAAGATGAGATGAATGATAACGAGATAAGTAAAAGTCCCATAGGTTAAGTTAAATTGTTATTGTGAATGTATGTTGGATAATGTGATTACCTTGGCAAATGATGTCATAAAGCACATATGTATCATATACTTGGATATGAGATAGGAAGAGATCTATAACTTATTGAATGCTTTTAAGTTTTTAATCCCTATAGTTATAATTTTACGATGAGTTATAGTAACGCAAAGCATTTATGATGATCAATTGGGGATAGATTGAGAGCGTAAATGATGTTACTATATGTGATGGATTCGAGGAAAAAGAAGAAGGACATGATCATGGCTGAGATTAATTGGTTCTAACGTGATCACGACAGAGTCCCCACGATCGTGGCCAGATCTACCAGCTTCTGCCAAATCCACAAGCTTCTGTCACTATCATGGGAAGGTACACCATGATCGTGGACAGGCGTAAAAGGAGAAGTGTTATCCAAAATCAATTGAGATTAAGGTATCCTCAGCATAAGTTATTAATTGATGAATTATCAAAAATACATCTTTAAATGAGATGTAATGATCTTGATGATAAGTACCAAAGTATAAGAGTAAATGGATATGTATATTGCTTCACTAAGCTTTATTATAAAGAGTGTTCTGATCATGTAAGGTATGATAGAAATTGATCTTATTGAGATGTCATAAATAGTTGAAATCGATCTTTGAAGTATTAAGAATGGCTGCAAAGTGAGGATGAATATAGATGGCTGATAAAGAGTATGTAAAGAGTATAGATGATTGAGAAGAGAAATTTTCTTTTGATAGAGAATTTCACCGAATTAGGTTAAGTAGACCTGATGGCTTACCTCTAAAAATGAACGATGAAGGAATAAATCATAAATGAATATTAGAGTCCCATTTTAACTAAGACTCAAGCATAAGAAGTCAAATATGCTACTGAGAGTGCATGTATTCTGTTTGATGTAAAGTATCCAACTACATGATTGGATTCTTGAACTCGAGATAATATTATTGTTGTTGCTAAAGGAACTTAGGTTCACAATGTACTCTATACTAGCATATTCAGAAGATATAAGTTCGATTTGATGGTTAAGTTTAGAAAATTGAGACGTGTGAATCAATTGAAATGTATGGAGGAACTATCATGAACGGACAGACATTAGAATAAGTCGATAAGAAAATAGGGAAGTCAAATGAATGAAGAGAGTCATTTTAGAAAAGTCAATTGAGAGACTGAGAAAAACATGAAATAATATTACCTCATTTGAGAAATTAGTTATTGAAGAATTTCAAGAACTAGTTATGGGCACATTGAGTTTTGGCGATACCTTTTGGGTTGATAAATGCCTCAGACAGCAGGTATGGCAATAAAGAATAAAGTGTTCCAATTTTATTTAGATCAATTAGTGATTGTGATCATAGATGATATATGGAATATATTCAAAAAGTTGAGAAGAACAATTTGAACACTTAAGGTTAGTCTGTACTTATCATGAAGGAAAAATAATTAAATGCCAAGTTCAATAAGAGTGAATCTCAGCTTGATTAAATAATATATTGGGTTATATAATATTTGAACATGGAATATTAGTAGACCCAAAGAAAGAAGAAGTAATGGTGAAGTGAGAAGCTTATGAGAAAAATGTGTCCTTTAGATGGACTAATGAATGTAAAAAGAATTTTTGAGGAATTAAAAACACTGATTGATTACAACACCAGTGTTAGCTATTTTTATTTGTATTTAAAAGTTATTTAATATATAGGGATGTTTCATACTATAGATTAGGATGTAATTAGATGCAGTATAGTAAAGTGATTACATATATGCATCGAGACAGTTGAGGTCTCATAAGTTTAAATTATTTGGCACATGATTTGCTGCAATCAAAATCGTTTTGAAAATTTGGAGATATTATATATACGGTGAAACATTTTGGGTATATACAGATCATTAAATTTTGAGGTAATTATTGAATTTGAAAGAATTGAATACGAGACTGATAGAATGGATAGAGTTACTTGAAGATCATGATATACAAATGATTATTATCCAGTAAAGTTAATGTTGAAATCTGATGCATTAAGCAGAAAATCCAATACTAGAATGATACAAATTCAGATATTGAGTTAAAATTAGGGAAAATGAAATGTCATTAGCCACATTGAAATTTAGATCAGTTTTTCATAGAAGGACTAGAAAAGCTCAAAGTGAGGATTTAGAAATTGTGAATCTTATTGAGAAAGTGAAAATGAATTCGAATTTGTGTTTGAATAGGAAAAATGATACTTTGTGATTGTAGTAAAACAATATGTGAACCTGATACTGATGTTTGAGAAAAAAGATTATTAGAGAAAGCATAAATAGCAACTTATGCCACACATCCTAGTAGGAATACGCAGAAGCAGTATTTAGCGGCCAATAATGAAGAAAAAAGTGATCGAATGCGTAACTGAATGATTGAGTTGCCAACAGTTTAACTATTGAAAATATACTTAGGGCTTATATTTTGGAGTTTCTAGGAACATGAGATCAATATATAGTTCTAATTAAATTTGATTGTAATAATCATTGTCACTATAGTCATAGTATAACCATATGCTGTATAATTGAGAGGTTGAAATTGAAATTATATGAGGCGTTATACGATAGAATGAGTCACCCACCTTTATATTGAGATAAAGAAGGCCTAAGAATAGTTAAAGGCTATAATAAATTCGAGATGCTATTAATAGTGAAACTAAACAATATTAGAAATTAAGTGATTCAAGAAAGACAAACGAGTTAGGTGGATTAATGGCGAAGATATGGAATATAGAGGGATAGATAAAGTGTTTTGCGAAAGTACCATCTTGTTGAGGAATACTAAAGTTCATTAAAGAGGGTAGCTAAGCCGAACTGTATTGGTCCATATGACCTTATTGAGAGCATAGGACCATTGACTTAAGTTAGTCTTACCAACAAAGATATATCAAATCCATACTATGTTACATGAGTATGTATAGGAGATATTGGTATGATCTGATAGTTGGATTGTCAGCACAAGAAGTGAAACTTGCGACTAACAAGAGATATATTGAGGAATCAAATAAGAGAGAAAGATATTTGAATAAGAAATTGAAAGACCTAATGATTCCATCGATTATAATCACTTGGAAGAAAGCAGCCAAGTGGATAAGTTATATGGGAAATGGAAGAGATTATGAGAAAAACAATACCCCACTAATTTGATCAATCAGATAAGAATTTTGAGGACGAAATTTATTAAGGGGGAGAACTGTAACATCCCATTCCCATACTAAGGGTTAGAGCCTGGGAATCCCATATATAAGAAATATTATTGAGATATTATAAAAATACATTTCATACTCATGCATAATATTAGTATACACACACATGAAATTGATCATTGCAAACATTACAATAATTTGTTTGTACACTCATTTGACATTTTCAGGTATAATTGATTTATAAATGTGATTTTTAATATGAATTGCGATTTATATGTATTGAAAATTGAATTGGTGTGTATAGGCATTGATTTAGAAATTTTGGTGAAATTTAGAAAATTCCAAAATTTTTGGGTAAATTTTGAACTAGGAAAAATGCCAAGTGCCACGACATTTGATAAATAGAAGTAAAACTAAGAGTCAAATGGTAGTGGAAAATTTTTATAAATGACAATTGGAGTTAATGACCTATGTCGTTGAAATTTGGAGATAATTGGAGTAGAAATTTGAGTTGATTGGACTAGTTAATGAAAGAACCTAATTCCAACTACAAGAAATTTGACAGGTAGCAAATGAGTCTTTAACTCACGACTCCCTCAAGTTGAAAGACCCATTTAATTATTTTGCCTTCATTCCTACTTTTCTTCTTCTCTCTTCTTCTCATCTTCTTTATTCTTCTTCACTTTCACGATTTTTGCTTCACCCACATCATCAAAGTTGAAGCTCAATTTCACCTCCATTTGTTACCATCATCTTGCTCTCTCTTTCATTTTTCACTAAGACCCAACCCTACCACCTTAAAGGATGATGTACGTGGTTTGTATGGAGAGCTAGGGTTAAGAGAGATCTTGAAGAGTTTGAAGATTTTTTAAGATTAATCAAGTAAGCTATGCTTTAATCTTCATGGGTATTGTTAAATGGAACATGTATAATGACAAATTTGATGATTGATTATGATTTTTTATATATGTGTTTTAACGTGGGTGTAGTGTAGTGATAAAGAGATCATGCTCTAAATTGTAGTGAGTTAATGTTATTCATGAATAGTTTGGTGAATGAATCAATTACGATAATGAATCAAGAGATGAATGGTGATGAAACAAGGAAGTTGAAGTATGATGATGTGTGTGTGTGGATGAAGAGATAAATAGAGTTAGGTCTTACTATGTGTTAAGATGAATGATAATTTTAGGTTTAAAGCCATAGAAAAGGCTAGTGTATCGTCTTGAAATTAGAAGAAGTAGGATGATAGTTTGGAGATAAGGTAGAGTCGAAAATGAAGTTAAATTAGTGCTGAAATATGTTAGATGGAGTACTTCACTAAACATGCATCTGTATTTTGGCTATATCTGAATCTTTAGATGTCAAAATCATATGGATTTTGATTTATAGTAAGCTAGAAAAATATGACTACATTTTATATGGAAGAATCGAATTCGAAATCTGTCCTTAAGAGTCTTGAAATTTGGCTTGAAGTTAACCGTTGTGTTATGTCAAGGTATGAGAACAGTCTATAGTATTTTGATTATAATGTGCATGATACTGAACTAAAAAGGCATGAATTTAATGTCATTAGAAACCTAAGAACAGATTAACATTTTATTAGAAGAAGATGTAGCCTAAAAACCTCATATTATAGGTCATAATGGTCGTAGAGTACTGACCTAAAAATATATCCTGTGAAAAACTGGAAAAACTGCAGCATAAGTGGGAGAATTGTTTCTTTCATGATCATGACAGGGAATGCCATGATCATGGGCAATTATTTTACATGCTAATCTGTTGATTATGCAATTGTTGAACTAATTAAGGATGAGTTATATAATTATGATGCTTCTGGAATTAATTGGGGCTTAAAAGGAATATAAGTGATGTTAGAAAAGTTGGTTAAATGTGTGATAAGTTTTGATCAATCTTGATGTTATACCTTTAAGGAAAAGGATGTTTAAAGGTAATGCATCTAAATGTAAAATGTTTAGACTGTTAAATGAGGACAAAACATAATGAATGAATTGTTTGATGCATTATGAATAAGACATAGTATAGAAGGGGATTGGATTTCATAAACGATGAGAATAAGTTTAAAATGTTGAATCAAATGAGTAGAGGATTAGAGAGTTTAATATAATAAATGGGTAGTGTAATTAGCATAGAATGGAATTATATTAATGTGTATAAATTCGGGAACATTTGCAGTAAAATTGAATTTGTATAAGTGTTAAATTTATGTAGATGAAGGAAGAAAAATGCAGGGCACGATCGTGGCCCTTACAGCATGATCGTGGCTTGATAAGATAAGGTTCTGTGACAATCATGGCAAGGACACCACGATCGTGGCCTGGCAAGAAAATGTTTCTATCACTATCGTGGCAGGGACATCATGATCATGGCCTACCTAAGTAGAAAAAAAGAGTGGTCTTTTGAGTGAAGTTTGAACCAATCGATGCTAGGGTGGTTCCATATGAGGTAATTAGACTAGAATGAGATCTTAAGTGAACTTAGCGAATGATGAATGAGATGAGTAAAGCAAGTAAAGAGCATTAGATATTAAAGAATTATTGAAAGACGTTAATTGATTACGAGATGTGAATAAAGGAAATATACCCGGGATTGTCAGTATGAGCAGGCATTATATATTACACATATACATAAATTTACAATTGAATGTTTATGTGATTTTGGAATTAATAATGTGTGTGCAATATATGTATTACATAATGTTGTTATACAGGATAGAACGACAGCATCCAGTGGTTTCCGAATCATGGAAGCTAATGATAATCTAAAGCATATTGTGAGTAACCTAAGATAGTCTCACCTTGATTGTTTGTTTAATTCTAAATTGAATTGGCATATGATGTATGTGTACTGATTTCTAGACATAAAATGTTCGAGGCATTTGATGCATGAATAATACATTGGAAGTGCTTCTTGATTGAAAATGTGATTGAATAAATGTGTTCTCAACTTATATGTTGAATTTCAGACCAAATATGATGATTATGTGAATTAGAAAGTGAATGCAAATGCATTGGACTGAACATGATGATTAAATATGTGAAATGCATTTATTCCATGAATGCATGAAATATAAAGGCAGTTGTGACCAGTTTCGCTAGTGAAAAAGAGCTTAAAGCTCAGACATTTATAGTAAGAGCCTAAGGCTCAATATATAAAGAGCCTTATATCCCCAATGGATAGGAGACAGTATAATAGAGCCCAGTATCTACAATGGATATGGGATACTGAAAAAGGCACTCAATCATAACAACGTAATAAATGAATTCAAATCTCATAAACATTGCATACATATGTGATATGAATACGTTGAATGATTGCAATGCGTTAAGGATTTTTATTATGTGAAATGTGTAAATACTTATCGATTAGCATGTTTGGCATGATCGTAATGAAATGATGAATTATATGGTTTTTGAAATGTGACAATTGTGAAAAAAGTGTTTCTTAATATCATATGATAATCAAGATGACGAGAATTATTTAGTAATATGAATTGTTGTGTTACACGAAAAAAGTGAACCATCAAGGATGGTTACTCAACTGAGTTTGCAAAACTCACCCCAATTTGTAATATATTTTTCAGGCCCAGAGTAGACACCCAGTTTAATCAACTAGAGTCTGACCACTACTTTTGAGTAAGAGATAGAGGTTGGGATCAGTTGGTGTTTGCATACGTTTTTCCATCAGTTTTCTCTTAAAGAATGTGTTCTGCAAATATTGTACCATTGTATGTGAATAATTCTGATGAGTAATGACCTTATGACTGAAAATGTTTCAAATTTAAAAAGGGCCCAAATGATTATTGAAATTTTGCAATGTGTATATTATTAAGAATTGTGATTGAAATTGTTATAAATAAAATGGGTAATTAATGATTATTGGTTTTTCAAAAAATGTGTGTGATGTTCGAGAAAAAAATTTACAATGACATCTGTTTGACTACTTTAGTGCACCATTTTCACATGGTGTGTGTCTGAATGTCCTCGGGATGTATGGATACGTGCTCTGTAGATGTGGGGTGCTACACCTAGTGTGTCACCATGGGGAGCTCCGATTTTGTTTGTAAAGAAGAAGGATGGGACTTTGAGGTTATGTATTGATTATAGACAATTAAATCGAGTGATAGTGAAGAACAAGTATCCTCTACCGAGGATAGATGATTTGCTTGTTCAGTTACAAGGAGACCATGTGTTTACAAAGTTAGACTTGAGATCAGGGTACTATCAGTTGAAGATAGTCAGAGGTTGATGTACCTAAAAGTGCATTTAGAATAAGATATGGGAATTTCAAGTTTTTGTTGGATTGACTAATGCTCCAACATCATTTATAGCTTTGATAAATAAGGTATTGCAACCTTATTTAGATCATTTTGTGATTGTGTTTGGTGTATTCGAAAAGCATAGAGGAATATGCTAAGCATTTGAGGTTAGTGCTACAGATAATGAGAGAGAAACAGTTATATGCCAAGTTCAGTAAGTGTGAATTTTGGCTTAGACAAGTAGTAGTCTTAGGTTATATTATGTTTGGACAAGGCATAAAGGTATATGCAAAGAAAGTAGAAGTAGTGATGAAGTGGGAAGTTCTGAGAAATGTGACTGAGATCTGAAGTTTACTTGGATTAGCCAGTTACTACTGGACATTTGTCAAGGGGTTTTCATTGATTTCAACCCCTTACCCTTTGATAAAACTTTTGAGAAAGAATGTATCTTTCAGATGGACTGATGAATGTCAGAGAAGTTTTGAGGAGCTAAAGCATTGGTTAACTACAGTACTGGTATTAGCTGTTGCATCTAGATCTAGAAGATATGTAGTATACAGTGATGCTTCACACTAGGGCTTAGGATGTATATTGATGCAGCAGTAATCTCTTCCTTAGCCAACAACCCTCTCTCAAAAAATGGCAACTAATAACTATAGTTATTGGCTTCTGGTCCATCATTTCCACTGTCTGAGGATAAAGTAA
>JANIIA010036317.1:0-12098 GCA_027478495.1 Erythroxylum alaternifolium
TGAAAAGAAGATGAAGAGAATAACGAGAAGGAGAATTATGGAAATACTGGAATAAGGAAGGGCAAAATGGTAAAAATACAAAATTTGCATTAAATTGAATAAGACAAAGAAGAGGAAAGATGTGAGTTATAAGAAAAGAGAAAAGGGAAGAATCGTGAAGTCTAAGAAAAGAGAGGAAGAGAGTTGTGTAGGAGAGAAGAAGACAAAAAAACTAAGAAGAAGAAGGAAGAAGAAGGCAAGGAAAAGGAAGAAGAAGAGCTTTAGCTAAGTCTTTTGCTATTTAGGTAAACTTTCCTATTCTGTAGTTTTGATAGAAGAAAGAGGTAGGTTTTATGTGAAGAAGATGTTGAAGGAAGTGGAGGGAGAAACTAGGGTTTGTAATATAATGAGGATGAGGAAAGAAAGAAGAAGCATAAGAGGTTAATGTTAGAACTTAGTTTTCTAGCTAGATAAAAATCAAAAAGAGAATAAGTATGAGCTTATGCATGATAGTTAGGTTAAGGAAAGTTTTATGTGTGTGTGATGGAATGGAATATGTATTTTTTTAGGGAACCGGGAAGTTGGACGCCAAGAGCGAGAAGAAGAACAAGCTTGACTTTCGGAAAATTTCAAGCTAAATAGGTGGGTAATATATTTATAGCTTGTGATAATGAACTACATTGATTATGTGTATGTATGATGAGTATGTTGTTTTATTTATTGTGAATGTGGGAAAAATATTTTGTGAATGTGTATTGTGTTACATTGTGATAATTTCAATGACCTTGTGTGAATGGAAGAGAAAAGAACTATGAAACATTAAAGCATGAACACAACGTAGAATGTATGATTATGAAAAAACTGTTATGTGGGCGAGAGAGAAATCTGTTTCGTTTTTCACGTAAACGTTGACCTATAGCCTTCTCCCGGCTGCCTGCTTGTGGCCACAAGATCCTGAAAAATCGGACTCGTTTCGTTTCATGGTGTAAACTTCAGTTTCGTCGTTTCGTTCCACGGAACTCTCAAGCCATTGTGTGTGCATTGCATTTTCGAACATGTTAAGTATTAATGTAAATTGAAAGTTGTGATTGACAATATTTTTCAGCCATTCATGTTGTGATAATGTGTTATGTTTATGCACGATTATTGTGCGGTATGTAGTTCATTAGCATTGAATATAGGTATATTAGCCACTGAGCTGCTCGGCTCACCCCACATTTTCTACTCCTCAGGTGAAGAACCAGCAGATCATTAGAAGCCTTGCAAAGTTTTTGGCATAACTCCAAGGAATTCAGATTTTGTAATTAAGTTAGTGTTAAACACTTTTAGATGATCTTAGTAGCATGTCAGCATGAACATTATAGTGTGTATTTTGCCACCATGATACTGTATGTATTTTGCAATAGAGATATTGTTGTGACATTATGAAACAAATTATGAAATATGTAACTCTTTATTGTTGTGAATTGCTACTTATATATGTATGTTGAATTTTCATCTTATGAAATTAGTTGTGTGCTGGATGTTGGGAGATGTTGTGATGGTTTGGTTGTGATAAATTGTGTAGCAAAGGAGTTTGGTATGTAAGAAAATCTATGTTCGTTCTGGTCCTTTGAGTTTGGTATGAGAATTGTTTGTGAATAGATGAGTGAAAACAGGAAATTTGGTAAAAATGCGAACTGAAACTTTAATGGATAAACTGCTAGGCAGAATTGGGCTTAGTGGTCTACATAAAAGTTGTAGATTATCCTTTTAGCTTTCTATCTCTATAAAGATTGAAATTTTTGGATTTCTTATGCAGAATTTATGACTTTTATAAGGTAGCTGTGTTTGTGTGCAATTTTGTATAATTGAAGTATGAATTGGGCTAAAATGGTAACTTTATTTAGATGATTAAATTGTATCAATACAAGTCAAATTAGGTAAAATTTTCTTCATAAAAGTTGTAGGTCTTGATCTTAGCTTTCTAATGATATATAGTTTGAAAATTTTGGATTTCTAGATTGAAAGATATGTTGATTAGAAGTAAGGATATTGAATATGGGAAAAAGTTGCGATCGTGAGGGGTGCGATCGCGACTGTGCAAATTTATTCGCCAATTCGGCGCGATCGCATCGAAGGGGCCCAATTCGCGATCGCGACCGAGCCGCGATCGTGACAAAGCCCAAAAATTCGTGATCGCGACCAGCCTACTTGGCCAGAATCGCAGTCGCGACCAAGTTGCGACCGCAAGCTTCCCCAATTGTGCATGGTCGCGATCGTAACATAATACGATCGCGACCTGCTACATTTTTTCAATGTCGCAATCGTACTATAGTGCGATTGCGACTTATGTAAAAAAAATTTTCAGACTCTCTCACGCCATGCCCTTGGTGTCTTTGAAATTCCTGATTATTTCAACATTAACTTAAGTTGTAAATTTTTCTTAATCACCCAAATTAAATATTCTTGGTTCATTTTTGGATATGGAAAAATTTTTATAAATTGTGGGGTAATGTTTTTACCTTTCCTATGGATTCTCTTTATTTAAAAAATTATTATTATCTGTTTCTTTTAAATTGATATTCCTTAATAAATTGTGTATTAATTGTTTTAATAAAATTTTTATTTTTGAATAATTTAATTTTATGCCTATAATTACTTTATGATCCCACCACGAATTTTTCCTTGTCTAGTCCTTGATTATATTTAAATGCTATAATGTATTTTATTTCATTGCAATGCTTCCAAATATATATATGTATAATAAATATCAAATGGTGACATGTAGTCGTCATAAAATCTGTATGGGGGACCCGGGGCCAACAGTTGGAATTATACAACTATAAATATATTCTTAGACTCGTAATTATATTTGTAGGATTAATTATTGAGATTTCTTCTCTTATTGTACATTATAACTTTCGAGAAAGTCAAGAAATGAGCAATTTTATTTTTCTTTCTTCTTTGTCATCTTTCAAGTTAGTATTAGAGCATAGAAAACCTTTTAAAGATGGGTAAAAAATTTGTTCCTATTGTTGTTCAATTCTGAAGAGCTTTTAATGTAGGCGTCATTCTTTCTTAATCAAATTATGATGTTTGGTCACAACTGATGGAGATACATATTGCTCAAAGGGAGAAACTCTCTTATATACGTGGCAAAATAAGGCCACCTACATAATCTAAAGACATGTAAGAAAAGTGGTATGCTGAAAATTAAAAAGTTAAAAGATAATTGTTAATGTCTATGAGCCTAGATATTATGAAGTGATACTTATGACTACTCATAGCTTATAAAATCTAGAACGTATTAGCAAAAGCCATACATGATGGAAGTGATGAATTACAATTTTTTGCCCTAAACCAAAAGGTGTGCATTAAAAAACAAAGTGGAAGACTTCTCTTTGAATACTATCGAGAAGTCTTAATTTCAAGAACTACATAATCAGGAAAATATTGTCATGAAGGATCCTAAAGATGATGAAGCATACCAAAAGTCGATTGAAGGACAAAGGGTGCATATATTCCTATCAGGTTTAGATGATGTTTTTTAACAGGTTTGTGGAGATATTCTAAGGAGGGAATTGATAGGTGTAGATTTCATCATGTTTTTTGTGGGTAGTTTAGTATGTGTTTAGTTGTTAATTTGATTATTTAGTGCATGTTTAAGTTAAAATTTTGTTAGTAAATATTTGTGTTTATGATTTGTAGGTTGGAACATGATGTTAAACTTCAATTTTATAATTATGAGGTATCTTGATGTGTTTGTTAGTGTTTCAGGGCAATTAAAGGAGATTCAGAGAAGACCCAAAAAATAACCTATGGCCATGATTGTCGAAAATATGCCACAATCATGAAAGAAGCAACAGTAAGGAGCCACGATCATATGGGATTATGCCACAAATATGAACAAAGCTGACGCAGGGAGCCACGATCTTGACAGAAGCAAGGGCCACGATCATAGCCTGTACAACAGATATGAGGACAACAGTCTTGACTTGAGTTTTTGAGGGCTTTTCTGACTTTTCTAACCCAAAAAAGACCCTAGGATTGCCATAATTGGAAATACTATATAAGACTTAATGATGTAACCCTAGGGAGCTTCTACATTTTGCCACTTTTGGAAAGTTCAAGAAAGAGAGAAAAGAACAAAGAGAGAGAAGAAGATGAGGAAGAAGAAGTAGGTCCTAACAATGCTGCTTCCAGGATTAGGTGGTCTCCCAACACTGCTGCCTTCCTGAATTGTTCGATCCAAGTTCCATTTCCTTTCCATTTCATTTTTGTTCATTAATTTATAAGATTGAAATGGATTGTATGATGATCGGTTTTGGATTGTTAACAATGTTCTAACTCTTCCTTCAAGATTTTACTTTGATTTAATATTAATATAGTCAATTTTGTGATTTATTGATTGGATGTTATGATTAACTTCGATTTTTGCATATTTAGGTAACAAACTAAGAGGGTAAGCTAGATAAAAATGATTATATTAGGTTAACGAGAGTTAGGCGATTCAATAGACCACATAGTTAATCATATCAGTTTTTGCACAGAGAGAGATCTCGTGTGAGACCTGATAGTTTAGTAGAGAGCTTCTGATCTAATTTTAATTATTATGGGTTATTTGTTAGTTAAGAGACTACAAATTCATAATTTAATTAGGTAATGATTTAAGACGTGGGATTATAACTTAAAAGATAGTAATTTCCCCCACGATAGTCTAGAACTAATACCCCAATAACACATAATTGGCTAGGTTAGTGTTAATGATAGGTAGAATCCCTTATGTCATAACTTGGTAATTTCTCTTGATTAATTTCCATAGTGACCTTTTGTGTTGCTCAATTTCAATTCTTGTTTTGTGTTAATTTCTTGAGTTGAATTCTTGCAATCAAATTCCCATGTTTATATTCTTGTTTCATTTTTAGTTTCATTTTATTAATTTCTGAGCCTCAGATAACCTAGGATTAGATTATTTATATTCTTGGATTGTTGACGATGTTTTAACTCTTCCTCTTCTTCTTTTCTTTCTCTCTTGAACTTTCCAAAAGTACAGAATGTAGAAGCTCCCTAGGGTTACATCATTAAGTCTTATATAATATTTCCAATTAGGGCAACTTTAGGGTCTTTTCCAGGTCTGAAAGGTCCAAAAATTCTCTCAAAAACTCAAGTCAGGACTAATGTCTGTGTATCTTTCACGTAGGCTACGATCATGGCCTTTAGTGACACGTCGTGGCCTGGAGTTTTTTCTGCTTTTGTCACGATCATAGCCCATCATGCCACGATCGTGGCTCCCTGCGCCAACTTCTGTCACGTTTGTGCCATATTCCCTATGATTGTGGCTCCTTGTTCTTACTTTTATCATAATGGCCCTAAGTTATTTTACAAGTCTTCTCGGAATCTCCTCCAATTGTCCTAAAATACTAACAAACACATCAAGGCACCTCACAAATATAAAATTGAATCTTAATATCCTGTTCCAACCCACAAAAACATTTAAAGCACAAATATTTACTAACTAACACATTTCTAACCTAAACACATACTAAACAATCAAATTAATAACTAAACACTCGCTAAACTACTTACAAAAACACGATGGAATCTACATCTATCAACATCCCCCCACTTAAACGTTTGATTGTCCTCAAGCAAACAAAAATAAACAAACAAACATCAATAACCAAAACATAAAACAAACAAATGCGATAATGAGGTAGTGTTATGAGACTTAATGAAATGAATTTAACTTCGAACACAATCCCTCAAGTTGTTCTAACTTATTAACTTGTGAAATATATGTCTACGTACCTTGGACTAAATATACAAATTAATCAAAAATTTAATGTTAAGTCTATTAATCCCTATCACTTATACACATATATTGATAATTAATTGGTCCAATCAAAAGTGTAGTTATTCCTAAGTATATTTTCATGAAAAATCAAGGTATTAATAAATTTTGTAGGTTTTTAATTGAAAACGTTCTTTTTGTTGATTTTTAAGGACATAAGCCTAGTCTTTTTACACAGAGCAAAAATTTGTGATGAATGTCAATCTGGTAACTCAACTAGATCATGTTGTTATTAAGCGACTTGTTAGAATGTCATTATAGCCTTTTGACGAGGCACATGTTTGTGATACGTGTCAATCTGGTTACTCATCTACATCACATTCTCAACTGGCTACTAGCTCTATTCATAACCTAAAGGCCAGCAGAATAGTTATTTCATTGAAATTTATACTCTTTTTTTTACACATTATTTTGCCTACCTTGTCACCTTTGCTATTTATTCTCATGAAAATATACTAGTAATGTCACTTATTTCATTGGCCTAAAATTATAAATGAATATGGCAACTTCCTAGGGTTAATAGATTAATATCATATCCTAATTAAACAACATATTTAGACCTAAGTAACTTAGGTCACTAATTTCACGAGCTAATAGGTCTTAGTAACCTAAAAGACTATATTCACGGTTAAATTAATCCCATTAAATTTTAGGCATTGCCATATTCACACGATTCATAGATGTAGACCTAAACAAACTAACATACACACAATTCACAGATGTAGATCTAAACAAACTAACATACACAACGCAAAATTCACACTTAAAGTAAAAACACACAATCCAACATCCCCACAATTAAACAACACATTGTCTTCAATGTAAGAAGGGTGCACAAACACAACAAGGGGAATAAAATAACATAAAATAACATGAAGAACATAAGAAGAAAATAGTAACAAAAATGAAAAGAGAAGGGTTAGAACACGAATCCATTAAGGTGACTAAGGCATATGGTGTCGGAGGTGGCAATTGAACGCCTTGAGCTTTAAAGTATTAATGAATACAACGTACATCCCGACTCTAATGTCATTGTATGCAGGCCATCTCCTTCATCATCCTAGAATTTTCTACAAGTGTGTCTGTGAGTGTTTTGATGTTGTTGGAGATAGCAACGAGCTCCTTCTTCTAACTAGGTTCTTCTTCTTCCTCCTCCTCTCTAGACTCCTCACTTATTGAGTTCTCTTCTTGTTGTTGAGGTGCTAAACTTGAACTTGCCTGCTCTACCTTGGTCTTTACATCAGATTTGTCATTGATACCCCAAAGTCCCACAATATGGGACTTTAAGATTTTAAGATTTTAGCATGCCACAAGTGATGAAGGTTCATGAACTCAGGATGACGGATAATGAGTCCGTTTCAATTGACATCGTAATACTTAGTAATGGCTGACACCAAGTAACCTATACTAAATTATTACTTCTCTTCCATAGAGTAGCAACAATTGCATTAAAAATGCAGGTAGAGGTGCATATTGGGATATTATGATCCATGCAATATAGTAAAAAAAGTTCTTTTATTGAACATTTGTTGGTTTCGATTTTGTCAAATACCTTTTGACCCATAGATTTATGCAATAACTAATGTTCGTAACTTCTAATTATGATGTTGTAGGCATTTTTGTCATTAGATTGCTCCATCCCAATTAATTCGTTCCAATAGTGGGTAGCATAGAAAATCGTGCTGATCCACAATGGGTGACACAAGGAAACTGCAAATTTCACATAAAATTTTATAATCGAGTTTGTAAGGTTGACCAACAACCTAAAACTTAGGTCCTTTGAGTTACTCATTTTATATTAAAAAGAAGTAAAGAATTCTTGGGTTAGTTCTTAGTAAACAGGATATTGAAAATGTATGAACTTACCCCATTGATTTCTTTCTCCTAGGTTCTTAACCTTGTCTCTCAATCATATGCTATACAACGTATAAAAACCATTATTTGCTTAAGGATAAGGGAGTGACATCAAATACCTTCCTCTTCTGAATAGATTAAGAAGGGTGCTTTGAGATCTGCCGACCTGTTCCTTCGACTGCAACCTGATACTTAGATTCTGCCCGAAGATTGGGTATATTTACTATCCGCTTAATGAGTGGCATCGACATTAAGAGTGAGTGAAAGTTCGAGAGAATGAAAGAGTTGACAGTCTGTAGAGAGAAGGGAGAGCGTTTGGAGGTCTTAGGTTTAAAGAGATAAAAGTAAAAATGAAAGTGATTAAAAGAATGGGGTTAGATATGAATATATAAGTGAGGGAAAGGTAAATTTGTAAAAAAATCTAACTGAAAATTACGTGATATTGATGCCTACTGCAGGCCATGATCATGGCCAAGAGATGACTACCACGATCATGCCTGGTGGCCGTAATCATGGAAGGAGACTTTTCTTGCACTTCGCTAAATTTTGTCTTTTCCCCATTTCACCTCCACGATCCTTCCTTAACTTCTTATTTGCACTTATCCCCTCATTGTGCTCTTGTTCCCTAGCAACCATAAGTCAACATTGATCATCTATTGTTCCACCATATTTATTTGGAAAAAAAACACACAAACCAAGGAATTCTAAACTATTTAAAACTAAAGGGAAACAACAAGCAATTAAAAACTATAGGTTGCCCCCCACGTAATGCTTCTTTTAAATTCAATAGGTTGACATAAGTTTTTCTCCTCTCATGGTGGCTTAAGAGAATCCTTCAATGCTGGCTCAGTTGTGGAGTTCATAAAATGTACATGTGCCACCTGTTTATCCATCCCACTGGCTTCCTTCTTCCTATTCTTTCTTCACCTTTTCTTGCGAGATTTTTTCTTCCCCAGTGAACACTTTTGTTTATCATTCTCCTCTATTTCTCTACCAAAATTTTTCCTCTTTATAATAGGCATGAGTTGGATAGGAACTTTTCATTATTGGTTACGGTGAAAGACACCTATTCCTCTGCTACCCTTAAAATCAATTCGCCCACATCTACATCAATAATTAATCTGGCAGTGGCCAAAAATGGTCATCCAAGGATAATTCCATGTCTTCTTCTATATCCAAAATGAAGAAGTCCGTGGGAAGGATAAACTTTTCAACTTGGACGTGCACATCTTTAATGATACCTTTCAAACAATGAACTCATCTGACTGCTATATTTACCAATATCTTAGTGGGGACCATCTCTCCAAACCCCTAATTTCTAACATAAGGCATATGGCATCATGTTTATGTTGACTCCCAAATCAACAAATGCTCTATCTATTTTGACACCCTTAATAATGTAAGGGATATAAAAATCTCCTAGGTCCTCCTTCTTTAGTAGGAGTGTCAGTTTCCTTTCCTCCTCCAAATCTCTTTCCACTTGCTTTCTTATTGATTCCATCAGTATGAGTCATATTTCCAATTACTTAATCATGTCTACAACTTCATTCAGCAACTTCCTTAGATTTTCTCATTGCTCTAATTGGAAATGGAATCGAGGGTTGGTACTTTTTGATCTCAGGAAAATTGTACCTTGCTAGCAGAAAGTTATTTGCTCAAGGTTACACGCTCTAAGTTTCAATATTTTTAAACCTGGTAATTACCACAAGCGCACGAGTCGTTCGCGTAATACCTAAGGTGTCGATCCTATAAGGAAGGGAACTAGTCCTAAGTCTAATGGAAACTAAGTCACAAACTTAACAACTACTGCAGAAAAGTAAATCAATCAAACAATTAATTCAAGAATTGAATTGAAGAAATCTAAATATGATAACAAATCACACAACCAATCCCAAAACTAACCTAGAAACTATCAACTGAGAAAAAGGGGAATTCAATTTGAAATTAAAAAAACCTAATCAATTGTGAAATTCTTGACTTAACGAGTCTAGACAGTTTAACGAGTCTAGACAATCTTAGGGTGAATTACTCTCTTTCGAGTTATAATTCTTAACCCTAATTGATGATCCCTAATTTAAATTATGGAATCACGATCTCTCAATTCGTGATTGATCTAAAAACCTAAATTAGTTATAAGTTGTTTATTAACCTGCTGGGAATCTATGCTCGATCTCTCGTTACACAACTCTACCGGTTTGACTCAATCCTTTACCTATCAATTCACCTAACTCTTGTTAGCCCAAATTGATTATTTTCACTCGGCTCACCCTCTTAGTTTATTGCCAAATTATTAAGAACAGGAATTTGAATCACAAATAAAAAAACATAATCAATTAAACTTTATTAATCTCAAGAATTGAAAACTCGAAGTTGAGTATAGATAATAATCAACACTTAACAACAACAATTTCAATAAATATCCCAATTTAATACATAAATAAAATTGAAATAAACAAAGAAACTGCTGTTGTAATGGAACGTGGAGGCAGTGATAGTAAGAAATCACCTGTTTCGGGAAGTAAGTCGCGTCAAACTTCATCTCCTTATCTCTCTTCCTTTGTCTCCTTCCTCAATCCCTCAAAACTCTCTAGGGTTTCCGAAATGTGACTCACGAGAAAGCTCTTGATTCAGACTCTCTAAGGCTACTACATAAGTCCTATAATGTTCTATTTATACTTTATGCGTTTAGGTTAAAGTCGAGGTTGAAACAGTCCACAAATTCGTCCGAAACTTGAGTTTTTCTGTCAGCCCGACGTAGTGCATGATTATGGCCCAACCTGCCATAATCGTGGTTAGCACTTTTCCTTTCTGTCATGATCGTAGCCTGAAGTGCACGATCGTGGCCGGACTTGACGCTCTTTGTCACGATCGTGGCTCTTGGTGCATGATCATAGCTTGGTTGCTTGTGGTTCTTCCTCTTCTGTCACGATCGTGGCCTGTGTGCACGATCGTGACCTATGCTTTTTAGCCCAAAAACTCTTTAACTCTTCCTGTTCTTCCCTATTTACCCTGCAACACTAGCAAACACAACAAGGTACCTCAAAAATATACAATTTAAGCTCAAAGATTCAAACTAACCCATAAAAACACCTAAACACAAAATCTAACCTAATTAAACCATAAATGCATACTAAACACTTGCAATGACATAAAAATACTTATCAAATCTAAGCCTAAAATACTATACAAATCATAACTATCAACATCCCTATACTTAACTTTTGCTTGTCCTCAAGCAAATAAAATAATAGACACGTAACATCAAAAACACACAATGAAATAATGTAACAATGACTTTAATCTTTTTGAAATAAATTTAATCATGGACACAATCATTCGAATTATATCAAATCGTTAACAACCAAAACGGGAGGGGCTTTGACTAGATATACAGCTTAATCGAGACCTATGTGCTAACTTATGTACCCTTTTTAATTGTGCACACATAATAATAATTTTTCAGTCTCTCAGACTCTGTAACCATTCCTAGGTATATTTTCATGAAAAAAACAAAATCAAACTTATTACAGGAACGGAATGTTTTTATTTAAAACCCTTTTTTTCGAGACTTAGTCTTTTACTTGGAGGCAAACATTGGTTATGAATGTTGATCCGATTACTTGACTAGGTCATTTATTAACAGCTTGGTTAGAATGTCACTATAGCCTTTTTATATGAAGGCACACATTTATGTTGCATGTCGATCTAGTTACTCAGCTATTATCACGTGTTCAACTGGCTACTAGCTCTATTCATAACCTAAAGGTCAGCGGAATAGTTTTTTTTAATCTATTTGTTTCCATGTAAATAAATACTAGTTAAGCTACTTAGCAAAAAAGGCCTCAAATTATGAATGAATATGACAACTTAGAGGGAGCTAAATTTACACTAAGTCCTAATTATGTTGTATATTTATTCAAAGACCCCCTAATTCATTAATTTCGCAAGCTAATGATTACTAATAACCTAATAGACTCTGTCCAAAATTAAATGAATTTCACTCAAACCTGAGCTATTGACACATTCATACCTTTCACATTATGCAACCTAATGCTATCATACGGTATGCAAAGTCACATATAAAATAAAAACACAAAATCCCTCCCCATACTTGAACAACACACTGTCCTCAATCTAAGAAGGAACACACACAACAAATATATAAACAAAATGTGCACACAGAAATTAAAATAACAAAGAATAGATAAAATTAACAATAAAAATAAAAATAAAAAATAAAGGTAAAATAAAAATAAACACAGAAAATAAAATAAAGCTGCAGAAAAATTTTGGGTTAGATTTGGATCCTAAGGAGATGGAGGTGGTGATGGTGTGGGAGGTGGTAATTGAATGCCTTGAGCTTCGAAATACTGATGGAGTCGACGTATTGCTCGGCTCTGGCGTCTTTATGTACGCACCACTTCCCTTAATG
>JANIIA010036328.1:0-30447 GCA_027478495.1 Erythroxylum alaternifolium
CAAATTTCAAGTTTTTCATAATGGTCAAATTGGGTCCTAACTTCAGCGGAAAATCTAGATTGATCTAGGTTGATATAGACAAAGTGTCTTCTTGAAAGTTGTAGATTATTTTTCTAGCTTTCCAATGATATATAGTATGAAATTTTTGGACAATGGAGTTGAGAGATATGATCATTAGAAGTTTGTGATGCTGCTTAGGATGGGCATTCAGGACAGCTATGTTGTTTTGAAATTTTGACCCATTTAGAGGAACATTTTGTTTTTGAGGTCTTCAAAGAAGTTGTAGATCTAGAAGTCTTCTTTAAAATGGTTTTTGAATGACCCTAATCTGATATTTGTAGTGAGAGTTATGTCCTTTTTTCTAAAATAGGTCTGAGGAAGAAAAACAAAGAAGGAAGAAGCATGTCGTGATCGCAACGACTTTGCTAATTTTCGCGTAGAGTCGCGATTACGAATTTGCATGATCGCGACTTTGCGGCCGCGCCGTAGGTTGAGATCGTAAATAGTTGCGACCGCGACTTTGCTGGTGTTCCCAGACCTGAACACCTTTCACTCTTTTGACCATAACTTTGTCTTCTGACCTCCAAATGACCTGATTTTTAAAGCATTTGATTCGTAACACATTTCTCTACCTATATAGAATTTTATAGCTTTTGGTATTGATTCGAAAAAGATTGATCGAATCAAAGTGAGGATATCAATTAGAAGAACATAAACTGGACATTGTTACTGAATATGCTTCAGTATTTTGATGATATATTGATCTGTAGAGCTCCAAATGAGATGGTTATTATTTCTAAATAAGCTAGAGACACAGAGCTACAACTTATTTGAAGGAAACAAATTTTAATTCAGTCCCTAAGACTTTCAATTTTTGGAGTGAAGTTGGGTATATTGTACTATTTCAGTGCAAAAACAGTTCAAAAATGTTTGGGCTATAACTTTTAGATTTTTGAAAGAAATTAAATGATTTTGGTGTCATTAGAGACCTAAGAAAATGGGGAACAAATGTTATGAAGATGTCCAATTGAAATTAAAATTTGAGTTTTCCCAAAATCTGTTCGGAAATAGAAAAAGTGAGTTCTTTTGATGATTGACTGGTGTGGGCATGCCACCCTTGTGGGATGCGCGTCTAGATGTCACTTAGGTCGTCGGCCACATGACTCCCGGGGGTGGGGGTCCAAACAGCATACATGGTCAAGAGTTCCTCTTCAAAGGGTAAAAGTAAAATTCTCCAATGTACAAATTGTAAGAAGCCCGACCATAAAGAGAAGGATTGTTGGCATAAAGGAAAACCGTAATGCTTCAAGTGTAAGAGGTTTGGAAATTTACAAAAAGACTGTAGATTTCAAAATGAAGAAGAAACAAAAATGGCACAGGTGGCATAAGAAGAAACTTTTTTCTTGACTTGTTGGTGAGAAGTGGACCATGGAGAGATCTGTTCTAATATCCATAAGTTGATGATAATGTGCATCAACAAATTTGAAGATGGTGATAAGAAGTGCATTACACTAGGAGAGAAGCGCTCCATCCATGAAATTTTGAAGCTAGGGGGTGTTAGCAAGTGCTTCAAAGTAATTAAATTAATTTATTTTCTTAGTTTCTATTTTCTAGCATTAGGATATTAATGGAGTAAGTGGTCAAATTAGCATGTGATATTTTGTTGATATTATCTAGTTATTAGTGGAGGATTACCTAGGATGATGTTTATCCACTTTCTTATATGGTTGGCTTATTTTTTGCTGAATTAGTTAGTTTGTAAGCTTATTTAAGTAAGCATAGCCTTGCTTTTATTTAGCAATGGAACATTACATGAGTTTTAGGTGTTAGTCATGTGTTTTAGGCTTTGTTTTTTTTCATTTCTTTCCTTAGCTGTATAAGAAAACTAATTAGGGTTTTCTTATGTATTAAGAACTTCTAGTAGGATAATTAGGGTTTTCTAGCCACCCATACATTCATCCTTTGCAGCCAAAACAAATCATATTATGATTTTTAAATAAAAATAGTGAGTTTCTTCACTTTGTTGGTTCTTCTTTGAACTGGAACTTATAAAGGCTAAACCCTTGTGGTGTTTATCAACTTATCATCTAATTCTCGGGATTGTTGGGTGTGACATCAAAATCTTGATACCTATGGTTCGTGCTTCCATACAAGCATTGGGTCAAAGTCCTATCCTTTTTTGTTTCAAACTGATTTAACTTTCTTGGGGTTCCAATTTTCTTCTTTTGATTGTGGGTTCCTTCCATTCATTAATGGGGTCAATAAAGGCAGCTTCTCCCATATCCTTCATGTTGAAGGTGGAAGACAACCATCCTGTCATGGTTTTCAACAAACTCAATGCATTACTTGCTATCAATATGTCATCCACATATAGAGTTATAATGGAAAATTTGGACCCAGAAGTGTACACATAAACACAATGGTCTTCATGCATCGTCACAAAACCAAAGCTTGTGATTGCATCATGAAACTTCAAGTACCACTATCTTGAAGCTTGCTTAAGATCGTTTATAGACTTCTTAAGTCTCCATACTTTGTGCTCTTTACCCTTTTCAACAATCAGGTTATTGCATGTAAATCTCCTCTCTCAAATCACCATTGAGAAAGGTGGTCTTTAAATCTATTTGATGCAATTCCAAGTCTAAATAAGTGACAATGGCAAAGTAATAATCTGATGGAATTGAATTTCACAATAGGGGAGAAGGTATCTTTAAAATCTATACCCTCCTTCTGTGTGATCCCTTGGCTACCAATCAAGCCTTGTACTTTTCACTAGTACAATCATAATTCAATTTTATCTTGAGAACCCACTTGTTCCCAAAAGCCCTTCGGCTATGAGGTAATTCAACTAAGTCCTAAACCTCTTTGAGATGCATCGAATTCATCTCATCTTGCATTGCGTTGCATTGCCATTGCACACTACTTGGTTCATCAATCTCAGATGCACCAAGTTTGGCTCACTTCCCTCCAAAATCTACCATTCTTTCAGTGGTCCAAATTGCCTTTTTGAATGTCTCAAATTAGGCATGGGAGGAGGCTCATCATAATCTTGCCCTATAGCCTGATCATGTGGTTCTTGAACTCTGTCAACTTTCTCTTGAACTTGTTCATCAAAAACCTTCTTATTGTTCATTCACAAGTGGGGATGCAGGAGGTACTTTAATAGCCTCTTAATGTGGAACTGGCACCACAGAAGGTGTAGTCAATGGTGCTTCCAAAGCACTACACTGACCTTGCACAAAGGTCTCAACCAACGCATCTAAATCACAATATTCACCAACTTTAGGGAACTCATCCTCAATAAAGTTGGCATTTCTTGTTTCAAAGACGTTTCTAAGAACGCACACCTCTTCGAATGCTCAGAATAACTAAGGAAGGCACATTGTCTCCCTTTAGGGCCTAATTTCCCAAGAGGGTGATTTGTAGCATGTACATAAGCTACACATCCCCAAGGACGAAGATAGCTTAAGTTATGGGTTTTCTTTGACCATAACTCATATGGAGTAGAATCAACAGACTTAGAGAGCACTTTATTCAAAATATGTGTTGTACTATGCAATGCATCACCCTAATAGGCAATATCCAAGTTTGCCTTAGCCATCATATATCGCACCATATCCATAAGAGTCCTGTTCTTCCTTTCGACTACTTTATTTTGTTGTGGAGTCCAAGGAAGTGTGAGTTGCCTCACAATGCCCTTTTGGTCACAAAATGCCTTAAAATCATTTGACATGTACTCCCTACCATAATTAGTCCTCAATGACTTGATCTTCTAACCTAATTGATTCTCCACTAAGTGTAAGTATGTTTTAAATCACCTCAATGCTTCATACTTGTGCTTTAGTAAGAACACATGGGTAAATTGAGTACAATCGTCAATGAATGTGATAAAGTATTTAACCCAAGTCTAGATACAATTCTCATTGGTCCGTAAAGATCAAAGTGAACTAATTGTAAAGCTTCTTGACTTCTAGTTACCTTACCAAAAGGCTTTCTTGTGGCCTTGACAACAAGACATGATTGGCAACTTGGTATAGAGACCTTGGACAATGATTCAAGTAAGCCACATGTGGCCAACTTAGTCATCCTTTCTTGTCCAATATGTCCCAAATGCTCATGCCAAGTCATCTCAGTAGTAACCTCATTTACATAGCAACTAGAAGTAACAACACTTATGTTCAATTCAAACAACCCGTTGTTTACTAAACAAGAACACGCGATTGCATTATCTTTAATAATATCCGCATATTTATTAAAGAAATCTAAGCAATATCTAAACTTTAACAAGGAACATATAGAAATCAAGTTTCTACAAATCTTAGGTACATATAGAATATCAATTAACAATAAATGTCCATTGTTCAGAGGAACTCTACAAGTTTCTATCCCTTCTACTTTAAGGCTAGCATTATTCCCTACAGAAACATACTTTGCTCCCTTTGGAAACTTCCTAAAGGCCACGAACAAAGACTTTTTTTTGGCTATGTGGTCCGTTGCTCCCAAATTTATAATCCACAAAGAATCATATTTAGTTAAGTACATGCATAACATAATAGGCACAAATGAAGTAGGAAAGGGACAATGTGTATCTTATTGGCACAATTGAAGCACTTCAACTTGGCTTTGTTATGCTTTTTCTTGGAATTTCTGAAGGTGGACTGTTCCCATTATCTTGACCATCCTTCCTTTTCTTCCTTCCTTTAAACTTGTTCTTGCGGGGAAAGGAAGTTTTGCAACAATGCCTTTGAATGGTTCTTTATGGCCATCACCTTTGCCTCTAGTAAAAGGTGCCTTACAATGTCATCAAATGACTTGATTTGAGAGTTGTGGCATAAATTGACCTTCATCAATTGCCGCTTCTCATCAGGCAAGGAACAAATTATTACTTGAACTTGTTGCTCATTAGTGAGCACATGACCAGCAGATTTGAGTTGATGAATCATGTTTGACATCTCATGTAAGTGGGCACTCATGGTGTGGTCAGCCCTCTTACTATGATTATCAAACTTACGAATCATAGCTCTTTGTTTCTCTAATGAATCATCTCTATACTTAGTCTTGATTGAATCCCATATAGCTTTGGCCTACTCAAGCATAGAGAAATCCACCATGAGTTCATCAACCATGGTACTCAACAGAGTAACACAGGCCAAAAAATCTTTCTTCTTATATGCCTCATAGGCATTAGAGTTTCTACTCACTGCTGGTGGCTTGACCGTATGAAAGAGCACATTAAGTGTATCTTGCTCAGTTAAGATGAATTAAACCTTTTGTTGCCAAATGGAGTAATTATCTCCATCAAGCTTCAGGTCTTTATTTAATTTAGAAACAATATTCTTATACGCCATCTAAATTGATGTAATTATCACATGTAGGTGCATTTCTACCACAACAAGACTTAATCAAGCAACATGCTTGAGAAACAACTATTTCATGCTAAAACATAGCAAACTAAATGCATATAGCATTCAATTAGAAATATTTCAAAATGCTTCCATTGTTTCACAAAACATGCTCTCAATAAAGCTTTCAATTTAGCATGGCAACTATCACACATAGAATATATAGCAACAAATACATTCACATGCCATTATCATGATTGCACTAAAAAATATATACCAACATATTAGTATGTCAATTTTATGATCGTAAAATCATTTCAAATCATGCTTTCAACCTAAAGCTCTGATACCATTTGTTGATTTTAGATCATAACTCAAACAAGACATCTCATGATGTCATAAGAATACAAGATCCTATGCATGTCACTAAGAAGGGTAGGATTATATACTAACTTGAAACGTATCGGAATAACTCCTTGTATGCTTAATGTTGCCTCCCTTGTAGAGATCCATTATGGCTTCTTCTTCTTCTCCAGCTAGTCGTGGTTGGAATGGATGGAGTACACCGATCTTAACTTATGAATGTAGCAATTCTAATGGTTCACCCACAATGCTCTTGAAAAGCTTAACAACTATTTTATGGGCGAGTGCTTCACACATGAAGGCTTGAAAGAAGGGAGTAGTTTTGGCTCAAAGATGGGGAGAAGAGTGTAGTATTTGGCTAAAGAAAAAAAACTCACTCAAAGGAACTACGAAATTCCCTTTTATAGGCCACCAAAAGGTGCCTTTGAAAAGTCATGACTTTTCCAAGAGTTATGTCTCTTGGAGAAACATCATGACTCTTGGCCAATGATGTGGACCTGACAAGGATGTGCTTTTGAACTCACAAATCAAATTCAGAAAACAAATTTCCAGGACCAATTGGAATATGTAACAAAGGAAAGACCTTTAACCTGTTGCTTAGAGAAACAAGAACAAAAGGTATTGGAAAGGGATGACGCCACAAACACTATGGAAAGGTGTTTGATAAGTATCTCATAATGATTTAACCTAGATGAGTTTTCAATTCTAAGAACCAAGAGTTGTGAAGAAAAACTCACTTTCCAATTCAGAATTTGTGATAACCTCCTTATAATTGTTTTTGACGACTACTTAAATGTTTTCTAGGTTAAAAAAACCTAACAAACCCTAACTAAGTAAAATAAGCCAAAAACAAACCAAGCTGGGCTGAAATTAACTAAATTAACTTAAACAGCCTAATAGAGCAACTAAAACCCAAAATAATAAAATTTATCCAAACAAACTGAAACCTTTGGGCTTAAATAGTTTAAATAGTGCATTATTACATATAAATACCGAAACAAGGTCCAAAACACGCAACTAAAGCCAAAAGGTCGCACTAAGTAAAAGGAGAGCGGTGTATCGACTGATTTTAGACTCTATAGAAAGTTTGTCCGTTGAGGGCAAAAGAACTCCGATTTATACTTTCTTGGGCATTCTAGAAAGCTCAAGATGTCCTTTTCAACACTCATAAAGACCATAAACTCAAATGAAAGCTCTAAGGTGTCCAAAATTGGGAATCTTTCAGATCTATCCCACCTGCTAGCATGCAAAGTAGCTTGGTTGGATGCCCCACATCTAAGTCAGCCCCCATGGCTTCTTGCTTGGCCTGGACATCTTCAATTAGTCCATTTAGAGCCTCTTTCATTCTTCTAGCCTTTGTTTGAGTCATTGGCCCACCTTCAATGTGTAAGGGATCATCAACTTGAGATGGACTAGATTGCTCCCTCCTTGTTATGTCCTCCATGGCTTGATCTCCATCAGCCAAGGGACACATCCTTTGGCAAAGAGTCATGTATCTTCACTTAAAGTTATGATGGTATACTCATAACCATTCATTTTTGTACATGAACCCTTTTTTGGCCAAATGGTCACAACCATTGGCCAAAACAACACATCCTTTCATCCAAAGTAGACATACCTTGGTGAAAGGGTGTCATGTATGTTCATTCTAAGGCCAGGTACATGATGAATCTTCCCCATTCGCTGAATTCAAACACTTGGCCGAATTTATCCTTTCTTGGCAGAATTCATGTATCCATATGGAGACAATGAACTTGCAGTCTAAGTGCATGCATGAGATTATGCATTATGGCATGCTACAGCTCATGGTACACCCTAGTGTCCATTGTGCACTCAAGCACGCTAGATTCCTTCATCTAGCACAACCAATTTTGCCCATTAATCTTTGTTCAACTCCAACTCATGCTCCTTAATTAGCTCTTCTAACTTAACTAGTGTGAACACATTTATAGCTAGCTTCAATTCCCAAGAACCAAAGATGAGCTACGGTGATGCAAGACTCAATAAGAACTTGTCCTAGAGAACCTTCAATAAGATGGAGCTATGCCCAGGAATGGCTAGAATCAAACAAACACACATAAGTACAAGGAACAAAATTGAGAAGATAGAAAATAGAACACAAAGAGGAAAGGGAGTTAGAGGAATGTTGGTCAATGGAAAGAATCCTAAGAGAACTTATCTCTTAGAACCCTAGCCTTGGGACACCACAAAGGAAGACCACGCCTTTGATAAGTCAAGTATTCTTAAAGAATACAAAGAAAACAAAAATGCTCTGAATAATATTCAATATTATTTCAGAATCAATCTCCCTACTCAAAGTACATAGAAGGTGCCTATTTATAGAAAAAACTTTCTAAGTTAATGTCCTAAGGTGGCAACTAAATAAAAGGAAACAAATCAACCCCTAAAATAAATGGAAACAAAATAAACTTAGAAAAGTTTTTGACTAGATAACCTTATTTTAAGGAAAAGAAAAAGAAAACTAATTAAAACATGATCTGAATATATTGGATCTTATGGAGCATGTCCTTCTCCTTATTTTTAAGTGGCACATGGTTTTCACATGGTATTTACATGAATTCTTCTAATTGGACTCAATGTGGGCCATTGGACACTTCATGTTGGGCTTTGAGGAGTAAGACAATGCCTCTTAGACTTTTATGAGACGCAATCTGACTCAACAATATGGGCTCTATCTCTTGAAGGTCTTGGATTAAACAATTCAATGCTTTGGCCCTAGCTCTTATCATTAGGCCTCCAATATCTTGCAATGGATCTTTAGGAACATTAGACTTAAATGTTGGGCATTTGATATGGGATTTTCGTTTAAGCCAAGGCCTGCACATTCATACTTTAAGTCTATACCAATTTCAACTCCTAAGCCTCCTTTTGCCAGCTCATGTCCATGCAAGTCATGTCCCAAGCTTCCTTGAGGTGGATTGCACCATATATGCTTCTCTTCTTGTCTTTCACATGCCTATGGTTCTCCATCATGTTTAAAAGTAGGTAATTTTAGTTTCTCCGTAAGTAAAATATTAGCAATATTTGTATAACTTCCATTATCAACAATCACATTACACAACTTTTTCTACTTTAAAACAGTAAGTATGGACCAGATTTTCACATTGTTCACATGTTCATTATTTTTACTTTGCAAAATAAGTGTGCATTGTACAACCAATGTTTCTCCTCTAGTATATTCAACATCACTATCATCTTCTAATGGTGGCATATCATTATTATCATCCTCTCTCTCACTTTTAGAATCAACAGCCACACCCTTTGTGATCATTACCCTTTTATTAGGACATTCTGATGGAAAGCAATCGACATATGAAAGACAAGAAGAGAAGCATACATGGTCTAATCCACCTTAAGGAAGCTTGGGACATAACTTGCATGGACATGAGCTGGCAAAAGGGGGTTTAGGAGCTAAAATTGGATCAGATTTGAAGTCTAAATGTGCAAGCCAAGGGGCTGAACGAAATTCCTATATAAAGGGCCCAACATTCAAGTCTAATATTCCTAAAGATCCATCACAAGTGTTAGAGGACCAATGACAAGAGCTAGGGCCAAAGCAATGAATCAAACATTGAATTTTTTGATCCAAGACCTATAAGAGATAGGCCCCATGTTGTTAAGTAGGATTCCATCTCATAAAGGTCCAAGATGCATTGTCTTACTCCTTGAAGCCCAAAAAAAAGTGTCCAAAGGCCCACATTGAGTCCAATTAGAAGAATTAATGTAAAATACCATGTGACAACCATGTGCCACTTAAAAATAAGGAGAAGGACGTGCTCCATAAGGTCCAATATATTCAGGTCATGTTTTAATTAGTTTCCTTTTTGTTTTCTTTGAAATAAGGTCATCTAGTCAAAACCTTTCTAACTTTATTATGTTTCTTTTTATTTTAGGTGTTGATTTGTTTCCTTTTATTTAGTTTCTGCCTTGGGACATTAATTTAGAAAGTTTTTCCTATAAATAGGCACCCTCTATATACTTTGAAGGGAGATTGATTCAGAAATAATATTGAGTATTATTTAGAGCATTTTTGCTTTCTTTTTATTCTTTGAGAATACTTGACTTATCAAAGACGTGGTCTTCCTTTGTGGTGTCCCAAGGCTAGGGTTCTAAGAGACAAGTTCTCTTTGGGTTCTTTCCATTGACCAACATTTCTCTAACCCCTTGTTCTCTTTGTGTTCTATTTCTATCTTTTCAATTTTGTTTCTTGTGCTTCCGTATGTGTGTTCGGTTCTAGCCGTTCCCAAGCATAGCTCCATCTTATCGAAGGTTCTCTAGAACAAGTTCCTATTGGGTCTTGCATCATTTGGTATCAAAGCTTTGGTTGCTAGATTTTAAATTGCTATCCTTTTGTGTTGTTTATTTTCATTCTTCTTCTCTGTCCATTTTTCATCCATTGTTTCGTTCACTTTTTGTTTGAGTTTTTGGCTGATTAATACATATTTCTTAAAGTTCATAATCTCTTCTTTCTCCTCGTTTTAGATTCATTCCAATTCGAGCTTTATAAAGCAAGTTATACTAAGTCGAAATTTGAGAGCGTCTAGCTTCTAAAAACTGCTTTGCACTTTTTTGTTTCTATATTTATTCGTGTAAACTTCAAATTATCTAGAGAAAAAAAGACAAGAAGTAGAAGTCCAAAGAAAAAGAAAGAAAAAACAAAACAAAAAAGTGATCAGAGTATGTGATGCAATTTCTAGATAATTGGAGTCCAAGTTTGCTACATTCCTTATTACAATCAAGTAAAGATAACTTCTTTCCTATTGTTTGAACTTGTATTGCAATTCCTAATTTGTATTGCTCTAAACTTGCTTATTTTCCTATTTGCTTCACTTTATTATTTCAATTACTTTCCTATTTTGACTTTAGTTTTCTAATTTATTTCTTGCCTCATTCATCTTTCTTTGGCTTCAAATTTGTGACTTCCTTGAGACAATCACTTCCTTAATTCATTCATTATACTATCATTCCTTTACTTAATTTCCATGTTTCTCAACTTTCCCTCATTTTTCTTTCTGAATATGCTTAGTGCTAACTTCCCTTTCTTCTTGTTTCAGAGTTGTTGAGCCCTCCTTTCCCTTCGAGTCCCCTTCCCTTTTGCATATTTGTCTCCTTTACTTCTTCTTCTTTATTTTCCACATCTACTTCCCCTTTTGATTCTTTGAGAATTTTTTTTTGGAATTTTAGTCTTGGATGCCACTTGTTTTGATTACTTTTATTTGATTATGTCTTGTTTCGAATAAGAATACTATAGATAGTAAGTTGAGTGGTGAAAGGCAAGAGTGTTTGCATTATAGAAAAAGCCAATTTCTTGTGATACACGAGTTGTTTGGCATCTATTGAGTATATAGACGTGAGGTTGAGTGGTGAGATCCATATGTTTTTTGTTCACTAACATTTTGTTGTTCATAAACATGTCTCAAGAAGATGAATCACATGAATAAGATCTCAAAGTGTTTATAAAGGCCATGCAAGATCAATTCCGGAGGTTGAATGCTAGGTTGGATGACATCCAATCCACATCAAACTCTAAAGGTCCTCGAAGGATGTTCCATAAAGAAGATGAAGATGTGCAATTTGAGGATGAAGGCCCCAACACTAAGAGAGGTAGACATGCTCCGGAAAACATAAAAATGAAAATCCTTCTTTGCAAGGAAAAAATGATCCTAAATTGTATTTAGAGTGGGATAGGAAAATAGAACATGTATTTTTTAAATGAGTGTCACACATATAGTGAAGAGAAAAAGATAAAACTTATTGCTATTGGGTTTTTTGATTATGCTAGTATTTGGTAGGATCAATTGCAAGTTGTTAGAAGGTGGAATACTGAAAGACCAATCCGCACATGGCAAGAAATGAAAGTCATCATAAGAAAGAACTTTGTCCCAATTCATTACTATCGAGACTTGTTCAAACGGCTGCAAAGATTGAGGCAAAGATCCATAAGTGATGAAGAGTACCACCAAGAGATAGAGATCATCATGATTAGGGCCAATGTTGAGGAGGACATGGAAGATACCATGGGAAGATTTCTTGATGGTTTGTGCCTTGAATTTGCTTCCATTGTAGAGCTGCAAAATTTCCTTGATATGGATGAGTGGTTGCATAAGGCCATCATGGTAGAAATGCAATTAAAGATCCAAAATGGTGCTGGATTAAGTTACTGGAAGAAAAGCTTGAAGGAGTCCAAAAATTATTTCAAATCCAAGAGAGACGTCAAGCTGAAGGAGGAAAGTAAGCCTAAATTCTCTACTCCAATTCCTAAGGGTAAAAATGACTCTAAGCCCTTTTCTTCTACTCCTTTTTCTAAAGTTAAATGCTTTAAATGTCAATGTTTTGGTCATATTGCTTCTTAATGCCCTAACAAAAGAACTATGATTTTGCTTGAGAATGGTAATGTTGCTACTGAAAGTAGTGGCAGTGATGATTTTGATGATGTGCCTCCATAGACGGATGCTTCCAATGTTGATTGTGAGGCTAAGGTTAGTGAAGCCCTTATGGCTAGGCATGCTCTTAATATCCGATGAAAAGAAGATCATGAAGAAGAGTAACATGAGCACATCTTTCTTACAAGGTGTCTCATTAATAGTAAAGTTTGTAGCATGATCATAGATGATGGAAGTTGTACCAATGTTGCTAGCACTTTACTTGTTGACAAGCTTAAATTACCTAGTTTGAAAAATCCTAGACCATATAAATGGCTTAATAATTGTGGTGAGGTGGAAGTCGCCAAACAAGCGATGGTTGCATTTTTTGTAAGCAAGTATCATGATGAGATTTTATGTGATGTTGCACCTATGTATGTTGGACATGTTTTGCTTGGTAGGTTATGGCAATTTGATAGAAAAGTTAGGCATGATGGATACAAAAATTGCTTTTCTTTTCCTTTACATAGTAAAAATATTGTGCTGAAATGTCTTAGGCCCATTCAAGCTTACGAGGATCAAGTGAGGATTGAGAGAGAATGCAAATTGAGAGCAAAAGAAAAGAAAGAAAGGGAGAAAATAAAACAAAGTGGGAAAATGAAGAAAAGAGAGTGACTTTATTTGCTAGAAAAAGTGAGATCAAGAGGGCTTTAAAATGTGAACAGTCTTATATACTTTTATATAAAGATATTTTCTTAACTATTGATGACCTTGATCCATCTTTGCCGTCTAGTGTTTTGTCTTTGTTGCAGGACTTCAATGACTTATTTTCGGAGGAGATTCCTGATGGATTGCTCCCTTTGAGAGTCATTGATTACTATATAGATTTCCTTCCCAAAGCTTCAATTTTAAATAGGTCTGCGTATAAAGCCCATCCAAAAGAAACTAAGGAGATCCAAAGACAAGTTGAACAGCATATGAAAAGGGCTTTGCGAGAGAAAGTTTGAGCCCGTGTGTTGTTCCAATTATACTTGATCCTAAGAAAGATGGCAAATAGAGAATGTGTGTTAATTGTAGAGCCATCAATAAAATTGTGATGAAATATCGTTACCCTATCCCTTATTTAGATGATATGCTTGATGAGTTTGACGGCACTTGTATATTTTCTAAAATTGATCTTAGACGTGGGTACCATCAAATTCACATGAGAAAGGGTGATGAGTGGAAAAATACTTTCTAAACTAAGTTTGGGCTGTATGAGTGGTTAGTTATGCCTTTTGGCTTGACTAATGCACCTAGTACTTTCATAAGTTTGATGAATTATGTGTTTCGCCCTTTTATTGTAAAGTATGTAGTTGTCTATTTTGATGAAATTCTAGTGTATTCTAGGAGTTTAGATTATCATGTAAAACACTTGTATGATGTGTTTGGACTTATAAGAGAGAATAAGCTTTATGCCAATTTATAAAAATGTTCCTTTTGTATGGATATTGTTGTGTTTCTTGGTTTTGTTATAGGTGCTGAAGGACTTCAAGTTGATGAAGAAAAAGTGAAGGCAATTAAAGAATGACCAACTCCTAAGAATGCAAATGAAATTCAAAGCTTCCATGCCTTGACAAGCTTCTATAGGAGATTTGTGAAGGATTTCTCTACTATTGCTACCCCTTTGAATGAATTGGTAAAAATGATTTTTAAATGGGGTGATTCACAAGAGGTTGCTTTTAACACCTTGAAAGAAAAATTTATCAATGTTGTATTTGAACCCAGTGGCTAGGTTTGGGTGCACTTGAGAAAGGAGATGTTTCCAAAACGAAGAAAATCTAAGCTACAGACAAGAGGAGATGGCTCGTTTCAAGTTTTCAAAAATGATTTTTAAATGGGGTGATTCACAAGAGGTTGCTTTTAACACCTTGAAAGAAAAATTGATCAATGTTGTATTTGAACCCAGTGACTAGGTTTGGGTGCACTTGAGAAAGGAGAGGTTTCCAAAACAAAGGAAATCTAAGCTACAGACAAGAGGAGATGGCCCTTTTCAAGTTTTAGAAAGGATTAATAATAATGCTTATAAAATTGATTTGCCTAGCTCCTATGGTAATGTTATTGCTACATTCAATGTATTTGACTTATCATTCTTTGATACTGCAGATTCAAGGACGAATCCTTTCAAGGAGGGAGGGAATGATGGAGAACCATGGGCATATGAAAGACAAGAAAAGAAGCATACATGGTGTGATCCACCTCAAGGAAGCTTGGGACATGACTTGCATGGACATGAGCTGGCAAAAGGAGGCTTAGTAGATAAAATTGGATTAGATTTAAAGTCTGAATGTGCAAGGCAAAGGGCTGAATGAAATTCCCATATAGAAAGTTTTGCCTATAAATAGGCACCCTTTATATACTTTGAGGGGAGATTCATTCAAACATAATATTGAATATTATTTAGAGCATTTCTGCTTTCTTTGTATTCTTTGAGAATACTTGACTTGTCAAAGGCGTGGTCTTCCTTTGTGGTGTCCTAAGGCTAGGATTCTAGGAGACAAGTTCTCTTTGGGTTCTTTCCATTGACGAACATTCCTCTAACCCCTTTTCTCTTTGTGTTCTATCTTTTCAATTTTGTTTCTTCTGCTTCCATGTGTGTGTTTGATTCTATCCGTTCTTGGGAATAACTCCATCTTGTTGAAGGTTCTCTAGGACAAGTTCCTATTGTGTCTCACATGACACTCACGTGCCAAATGAGCATGTCCTAGGCACTTAAAACACTTAAGTCCTCTAGTTTGATTATTTTGATTCTCACATTTACCCTTACTGCCTATTTCATTTTTATTCATAAAATCATCATATTTTGGCTTAACAAAAGGTTTATCATCCTTCTTACTCCAATTCTGTTTCTAAGAAGAAGAAGAAGAGCCCTAACAAGGTTTAGAACCATACTTACTTATATTATTGCATTTGAGCTACCTTTCAATTTTCATGGTCATATTTACCATGTCTTCAATCTCTACATAGTGTTGTAATTCCACAAGATCAGCAATGTTCTTGTTCAAACCACTCAAGAACCTAACTATAGTTACTTTATGATCCTCCTCCACATTAGCCCTTATCATGGCTATCTCCATCTCTTTCTGATATTCTTCCACACTCATGGAACCTTGAGCCAAACTTTGTAAATGATGTTGCACATCCCTATAATAGTGGCTAGGGATAAATCTCCTTCTCATGATTTGTTTCAACTATAGCCATGTTTCCATAAGTCGTTCCCCATTTCCAAGCCTATCTTTATACAATTGATGCGATCAAAAAATAACATAATCACAAAATTCAACAGTGCTTAATTTTACCATTTTTTCCACAATAATTATAGCATTCAAAGATCATCTCCACTTTTCTTTCCCACTCTAAATAGCCATCTAGATTATTCTTCCCTTGAAAAGGAGGAATCTTTATTTTAATGCTCCCTATATTTCGGTTCACATTATCAAAATGTCCTCTCCTATGTTGTCTTCTATTAACTTCTAGACCAACAATGGTAGCTTGGTCATCAACTGTATCAATTCCACCATAATAATTAGTATGGACAAAGGCTGGTTACCTTCCTTACTGTGGCTCACCTTGTGATTTGGCAAGTGCAACATCAACTTTTTCTAATTGATCTCCCATCATTTTGAACATTCATTCAAATTATTGCCACAATGTTTGAATTACTTGATCATTTGAGGAAGAACTCACTTCTTTGTCTTTGTTAGACATGTCTTTAAAAAATTAGAAAACCTCACACACTCCCTTACGTGTTCCACCCAATTAATGGATCACTCCAATTGTGTTTCACACTTTATATGGCTTTTCACGATGCTAGTATCACCTCTCTTGCCTTTTACCACTCTTGTCTTATTTATGGGTTCTTAGATTAGCTAAATTCCTTAAACAAACAATTCAGAGTATAGCAATTCAATGGAGTGACAAGGGGCAAGTCTAAGAAAAAAAAGAAGTAGGCCAATTTAAAGTGGTACAAACTATATTATAAGTTAGAACTCAGTTCCTTTATACTTTTTTATTCAAACCAACAATAAACAAAGATTAACAATAATTGAAATTGAAGAAAGAACAAAATAAATAGTTATAGTTCTAGTAGAGAAGAAAAAAAGAGAGTGAAGAACTAGATGAATAGCAAATAAATGGATATGCAAACCTCAAACTTGACCTAAAAGCTCGTGTACCAAATGATGAAAATCTTCAATTTAGCAACCATACACCCCAATAGCTAAAGAACTAAGACACCAATTGAATGCAAATTAACACACTTCAAAATTAATGGAAAGTTGGATCGTTCAAGTTTGAAAGTAAGAAACAAAGCATTCCCATCACTCTACTAATGGAATGATGAACTCACACTTAATAAAATTAAAACCCTAATTCTAGCATGCTGAATTCACACCGAAAATAAACCAAGCCCAACTTACTAAAGATTAAAATAACACAAATAACAACCTATGATCCAAACACACATAATCAAGGTTGATTGGCATTTTATTCTTCAATGGGCTAGATTGAGTCAAACAATGTGATTTGGGTCATTGTCTTCATGATTTGAACATGTTTGAATCATGTTAATGATTATTAAGCTCTTCTTATATATACAGACCCTTGATAGAATTTAGTTGAGCTTGTTCTTCCAAAAGTTTTCAAGTAAGCATGTTAATGCTTCTTTCATCCTTTTAGTTTTAGCTCTTATCATTGGTCCTCGATGAATGGTTAAAGGATCTTGCTTCTTGATGTGTACCTCCAACCTTGAATGAATCATTACCACCCATATGGGGATTGAGCATCATCTTAGTTTTCTCCCAAAATCCTTAATTCCCAATAGGCCAACTTATAGGACTAATCATGAGGAATCTGAGGAGATTCAATAGAAAGTTAATGAGTTGGTGTAGAAATGGCTTATGAGGGAGAGCTTGCTTTCATGTTCAATTCCTATGATATTAGTCCTAGAGAAGGATGGAATGTAGTGTATGGCATTGGTTATACAGTCGTAAAAAAATCACTATAAAGTATAAACATCCAATTCTTAGATTAGATGATATGCTTGATAAGTTCTATGGTTCTTGTGTCTTTCCTAAAGTTGATTTGAAAAGTGGTTACTGTAAGATAAGAATGAAAGAAGGTAATGAATGGAAAACTACTTTAAAAAATTATGGTTTATATGCATGGTTGGTTATGTATTTTGGTTATACTAATGAATCAAGTACTTTTATGATGTTAATGATCCATGTTTTATGTGCTTTTATTGGAAAGTTTGTTGTATTTCATTTTGATGATATTACAAGGTTTATAGTAAGAACACGGATGAGCATCTTGAGCATTTGCATGATGTATTTAAGGCATTGAGAAAGCGTAAGTTGTTTGCTAATCTTAAGAAGTTTTCATTTTGCATGGAGTCCTTAATGATTTTTAGGTAAGTTGTGAGCTTGAAAAGTAATGTGTAGATAAGTAAAAGGTTTGAGCAATTATAGAGTGGCATACACCTAAAATTGCAAAACAAAATTATGAGTTTTCATGGTTAACAAGTTTCTATAGGAGGTTTTTAAGGACTTTAGTTGTGTAGCTGCTCCTCTAAATGAACTTGTTAAAAACAATGTAGTGTTTAAGTGGGGTGAATGACAAGAGAGAGCATTTAATACATTGAAATATAAATTAACTAATGCATCTTTGCTTACTTTACCTGATTTTAATAAATCTTTTGAAATTAAATGTGACGCATTGGGAATTAGTATAGGAGTTGTTTTAATGCATGAATCTAAGTCGATTGCATACATTAGTGAGAAGCTTAGCAATGCATTGTTGAACTATCACACTTGTGATAAGGCATTGTATGCATTGTTAAGAGCATTATAGACTTGACAACATTATTTGTGGGCAGGGGAGTTCATAATACATTTAGATCATGAGAGTCTCAAATTTCGAAAATAATGAGGGAAATTTAACAAATGCATGCTAAGTGATTGGAGTTCATAGAGACATTCGCTTATGTCATTAAGCATAAGGAAGGTAAATAAAATGTTTTTGTAGATGTATTGTCATAAACTTATGCATTACTTAATACGTTGCAAACTAAACTACTTATTTTTTAGATGATTATAGACTTGTATGCTAATGATGTTGGTTTTCATCAAGTATGGGGCATGTGTAATAAGGGTGCTTATAATGAATATTTTAGGCATGATAGTTATTTTTTCAAAAAAGATAAGTTTTTTGTGCTTGGTTGTTCATTGCATGAATTGTTTGTGAGACAGGCTCATGGTAGGGGTCTAATGGAACATTTTGGAGTAAGACATTAGATGTTTTGTATGTGCATTTTTATTGGCCTAATATGAAACGTAATGTGCAATCTATTTGTGATAAATGCCTTACACGTAGACAAGATAAGTCTAAAGTCAAATCGCATGGTCTATACAAACCATTACTTGTACCTAATGAAACTTGGATTGATATATTGATTAGATTTTGTGTTGTTGGGTCACAATTTGATAAGAATAACATATTTGTCATTATCGATCGATTTAGTAAAATGGCACATTTATTGCATGTTCCAAGATGAATAACACAACACATATAGCTGATTTATTCTTTAGAGAAATAGCACAATTGCATGGACTACCTAGGACTATAGTAAGTGACTAAGACATTAAGTTCCATAGTCATTTTTGGCATACTTTATGGTTAAAACTAGGAACTAAATTGCTATTTTCTACTATTTCACATCCTCAAAGGGATGGTTAAACTAAAGTAATTAATAGGACACTACACTTTTGGGTGTTATTATCCAAAAGAACTTAAAACATTGTGAGAATTGTTTGCCTCACATTGACCTTGCCTATAATCGTTGTGTGCATGCTACTACTGATTATTCTCCATTTGAAGTTGTTTATGATTTTAATCCCCTGACTACTTTGGATATTTTATCTTTACCTACTCTTGAGAGTACCAACTTAAATGGTAAGAAGAAAGATGAGTTTGTTAGGGATTTGCATGCTAAAGTTCGAGCTAACATTAAGAGGAGGAAGGAGCAGTATGCAAGGGAAGCAAAAAAAGGGCAAGTTAAGGTTTATTTTGAACCTAATGATTCAGTTTGGGTGCACTTTAGGAAGGAGCAATTTTCCAAGCAAAGGAAGTCTAAGTTGTAGTCAAGAGGGGATAGACCTTTTCAACTTTTAGGGAAGATAAAAATCAATGCTTATAAATTTGATTTATCAAGTTCTAATGGTAATTTTAGTGCTACTTTCAATGTTGTTGATCTTCATTTACTTGATGCAAGTGATTCGAGGACTAATCCTTTTGAGGAGGGAGTGAATGATGGCAACCAAGTACTATCCCCTAATGTTAAGCACTCCTGAGTTGCTTTGCAAGGCAAAGGAGGTCCAATGACTAAATTAGGAGCCAACAGAATAAAGGAGTCTTTACTATCATTTGTATCCAAGTTGTAAGATCAAGAGCATACCAAAGCAAAATCTATTGGAGTTTCAAAATAGTCAATATTTTGCATTGGTTTGAGTTAATTCAAACAAAGCAAGATGACCAAGTACATATCTAGCATCAATTGAAGTCCCAAAAGTCTAGAACATTAGAACTCAAAGAAGTCCACAATTGTTCAATAATGTCAAGATGGTTTCAACATTTATTTGAGTCAATAATTTAGTTATATTAGGAGCTAAACATTTAGTTCCCTTATTGTTTTAGGATTTAATATTTTAGTAGAGCAAATAAATTAACCAAATTGTAACAGGATTCTTGATAACAACTGATTGATTATCTTTCCTATTTTTATTAAGAGTCATAAGTTGTCAAAATAGACAAGGATAATATGTTTTCTTTTATTTTTAAGATTCCTATTGTATCATTAAGTTTTATTAGGCCTATATAAAGGGTTGTACTCTGATTCGTTATTTAGTCTTGGATTAATATAAATTGCGTTTCTTCAATTGTGAAGAGCCTTGATCTTAGTTCCATGCCTAGGAACTCGATCTGATCTAATTTGGAATACTAATGGCAATCAACCTACGATTTTAATTCTAATTGGCATTGTTTAGTTAGGGTTAGGCTTTCATTCATTATAACTTCAGTTCTATATGGCTAGTTTGTATAAGGATGGGTTCAAAACTAAATTATCAAGACAATTCTTAGGGTTTCTACCATGTGATTTTTTTGTGTCTTAAGCGTTGTTTGCTTAGGGTTTGTATCACTATGTTTATTTAAGACAATGGTGACGAAGATAATGTTAGCCCAAGTGATTATGAAATTCTACCATAGGAGGATTGTAGTGATATGATGTTTGAAGGAACTGTGAGTGGAGAGTAGTTGATCACTAGGCAAACTCTTAACATTCAATAGAAGGATGAAAGTGATGAGGCCCAACAAAGCATATCTTTTATACTCAGATCTATATGAATAGTAATGAATTTTTTATTATTCCCAAGATTACCACCTTTAAGAGGCATTGAGCATTAAATTGATTTTATCCCAGGTTCAAGAACCCTAATAGGCCAACTTATAGAGCTAATATGAGGATATAAAGTACATTAATAGGCAAGTGGATGAGTTAGAGGAGAAAGGGTTCGTGAGGGGAGTCTCAACCCTTGTTTGGTTCCTATAACTCTATTAGCAAAGAAAGATGGAGCATGACGCATGTGTGTTGATTGTCAAGCTACCACATACACCTATATTAGATGATAAGCTTGATGAGTTGCATGGTTCTTTCTTAATTTCATAGATTGATTTAGAAAGTGGGTATTATCAATTTTGCATGAAAGACAAAGACGAATGGACAAATGCTTTTTAAACAAGTGGTTAGTATTGCCTTTAGGTTTAACTAATGTACGAAGTACTTTAATGAGATTAAGGAACAATGTTTTGCAACCTTTTGCCAAAAATTTGGTCTTTGTCTACTTTGATGAAATTTTAGTGTAGAATTTGGATAAACATGCCAAACATTTACATTATGTGCTTTATGACTTAAGGTAATATAAATTATATGCTGATTTGGAGAAGTGCACGTTATATATAGAATCTGTTGTGTTTCTTAGATTTGTCATGTATGCAAATGGAATTAGTGTAGATGAGGAAACGATCAATGTAATTAAAAAGTGGCCTACACCTAAGAATGGAAATGGCATATAAAGTTTTTCTTAATTTAGCAAGTTTTTATAGCAGGTTTGTAAAGGATTTTAGTTCTATAACAGTTCCTCTAAATGAAATTGTTAAAAAGAATGTCGTCTTTAGATGGACTGATGTGCATGAAAAGGCCTTTAGATATAGATAAGTTGACTAGTGTATTTTTTCTTTTTTTATCTAACTTTTATAAGTTTTTAAGATTGAATGTGATGTGTCAGAAATTGGTACAGGAGTTGTTTGATGCTTAGTGGAGCATCCTTGAATTATCCAACTTATGATAAGAAATTATATGCATTGGTAAGGACACTACTTATAACCAAAGAAGTCAATTATACATTCAAATCATGAGAGCTAAAAGTTTCTAAGATGCCAAGGTAAATTGCAGAAAAGACATGCCTTGGTTAGAGTTTATTGAAACATTCCTTTTCATAATCAAATACAAGTAAAGAAAGAAAAATGTTGTGGCTGATGAATTATCTAGGAGGTATGTAGTATTGAATTCTTTACAAACTAAATTGGTTGGGTTAAGTTCATTAAGAATTTGTATGATAGTCATGTTGATTTTGGACAAGTGTGGCTTACATGTTCTAAGTGTGCATATGGTGGTTTTTATAGGCATAATGAATTTTTATTCAAGAAAGATAAACTTTGTGTGTCTAAGTGCATTTTGGTATTAAAAAGACCATAGATGCATTACATTAGCATTTTTATTGGCTCAACATGAAACATGATGTGCAATCTATAAGTGATAAATGCATAAGCTAAGTCAATGTTACTGCCTCACAGTTGGTATACTCTTTTATCCATGCCTAATCAACCTTGGATTGACGTATCTATAGATTTTGTATTGTGATAGTTGTTGATGACAGGTTCAATTCAATGTCACTTTTTATTGCATGTTCTATACCTAATGATATCATGTATATTGCTGATTTACTCTTTTAGGGGATACAACATTTGCATAGTTTGCCAAGAATAATTGAGTGAAAGAGAAGTTAAGTTCTTTAGTCATCTTTGCTACACTTTGTGGTGTAAATTAGGCAATAAACAAACATTGACTGAGGTAGTTAATAGGGCCCTTACTATATTGTTGCATACTATCAGTCAAAAGAACTTGAAATAATGGAAAAATATTTATCATTTGTTGAGTTTGCATATAATGGATTGTACATTCTAGAACGTTTTATTCACCTTTGAAATTGTGTAAGGTTTTAATTCGTTGACTCTTTTAGATGTCTTGCTTTTATCTACAAATGAATGTGCAAATTTTGATGGAAAGAGAGGAAGATTTTGATAGGGATTTGCATGCCAAGATTCAAACTAATACAGAGAAAAAGAATGAGCAATATACAAGGCAAGTCATAAGGGGTTTGCTAGAGTTACCTCTAAACTTGGAGATTGGGTTTGGATTCATATAAATAAAGAAAGATTTGCTGCCCAAAAGAAATCAAAATTGCAACCTAGAGGAGATGGACTTTTCCAAATGTTGGAGCGAATCAATGACAATGCCTACAAGTTTGATTTACCAAGTCATTATCGAAATGCTAGTGCTACTTTTAATATTGCTGACTTATCTTTATTTAATGTAAGTGATTTGAGGACGAATCATTTCAAAGAGGGAGAGAATGATAGAGATCATCTTGCATCAACACTTACCGATCCATTACAAGGCATTAGAGATCTTATGACAAGAGCAAGAACTAAGAACATGAAGATAAGGTAACTGTTGTTGAAGATTCTAAGGCATTACCAATATTAGTTTAGGCTTAAGATGATGGACAAAGCCTAATTATGAAAAATAATGCTTAGAGCCTAATATGCAACGATGAACTAGATGCTAGTTTTTAATGAAGCCTAATCTGCATATTTGCCTTTTGAAAAGGTTAAATATGTAGGATTAGAAGACAATTTCATGTTTTGACTTTCTTTTATTAACTCATATTCTTTTGGCTGATTTATATCCATTTGTTAAGGGAATCATTCCTGGTCAAGTCTTTCTTATTAAGATAATTTTTAGGAATAGTCAAGAATACATTTCCCTATTGGATTTTCATCATTTGGGGATATTTAAAGAGGCAATCTAGTGTATTACAAAAATCATAGGCAATATAGTGTATTACAAAAATCATCTTATCAGTAATAAAATTTGAGTGTTTCTTTGTTATGAGATCTTTCTTTTATTTCTTTAGTCAAAAGCTAAATCTAGTCTTTTCAAAGCAACTTACAACGATCAACTTATAACTTTGGTTCCATTCAACAAGTTGGATAAGGATGGGTTATTTAGTTGATTTAAGAATTATTTTGGTGTTTCTTTTCCTTCTTGATTTTAGGTCTTAGTTTTTCCTTCACTAAGGTTCATATTAGTCTCCTTCCTCTTGAAGTTATTGTCTACATTAGGTCTGAGACTAGGGCAGAATAACTCATTTCCCAAACAACTTTCTCCTTCCATTCCTCCCTCCACTCTAGGCAGGTCCAAACCACATATCTTGATGGTTCCTTATGTTGTCCCTACCTTCCTGCATAAATCAACATCTGAAATTGAGACTATCTGATGAGAACCAAGGTCAACATGTTCTTCATGAAAAGCTTGCTACCATGGATGGAGGATTTCACGGAGATTCACATGGGAAGCATGCTACCATAGGTGGACTAGTTGTTGCCAATGATCCATTATATGTTCCTAGTGGGCCAATCACAAGGTCAAGATCCAAGAAATCAAGGAAGCCATGCAAGGATTGGTGCACAAAACTTAGGTAGATTTAGACAATTGGGCCGAATTGAAGCACAAGCCATTCAAGTTAGGCTTGGAAGAGGGAGATCCAATCTTGATCCATTATATCAAGGTTGTGGAAGACTAAACCAATCTTGAAGATTAAATGTTTGGGCTATGCATTCTTGGACAGATTCTTGAAGATTACATGTTTGGGCCATAAATCATTTCCAAGACTCAAGTATTTGTTTATTTGGTTATATTTTCTTAGTATGGCCGAAATTCTATTTTAGGGAGGCCTTTGGTTGTGTTTAAATCTGATTTGGTTTCTTTAGATTAGATTTGGTTCAGATTTGACTAGCTAGAGTTTGATTTGTAATTAAGTCTTACAATACTATTCCAAGTGGGATTGGCATAACTTGGACTTTTGCTACAAGTAGGATTAGTTTGTTAAAATTCAGATTAGGTTAATCTTGTCTTAGAATCCTACATGAACTAGGATTGGTGTGATACATATTAGGAAGTTAGAGACTTGGTCAAATCATATTTGTTATGAACTTGTTTCTTAGAGTTCTATTAGAATTAGTATTTAAAAAGTCTTGGACGTTCATTATGATGTACAATTCAGATTATTCAATTGAAAATTGAGAGAGAGTTTTCTCCTTGAGTTCTTGAAAGAACAAAACCAGAACTTATAAAAGAAATCCTTTCTTTGTGGCGTTAATGCTTCCTTTATAACCTTTGTTCAAGTTTCTGTATTCCTTGGGTTTAGACTTTAATATAGTCTAAGTTTCATGTTTCATTGTTTTTAGGTGTAGGTTCTTTATACCAAGGTTCTTTTCTTTTTAGACAAAAGGTCAAGGTCCTTCAAACCAGATTTGTGTTTAGGTTTCTTGGGATCATATAATCAGATTCTTATGGGTTTTCTAGGGTTCATCTCTATTGGGTTCACATCAGTCAATGTCTAGATCACCTCTGTTTTAATGATTGTTCCAAAATTCAATCAATCTAACACGACCCTTCACCCCTAAAACAGCAAGGAATTGGTAACAAAGAGTATAGAGATTGCAAGAATTGAATTAACGCCACAAGTTAGAACTTACTTGATAAGTTGAATCAATCCTTACAGTAAAACAAGCAAGAATCTGAATTCCCTCTTGAAGAAGTCTTTTCAATTTTCTTATTCACATCTGATCTGAAGTTCACGCATAAAGCAAGGGTTTAAATACCCTTTTGTAATACAAACCCTAATAAAGATAACCTAAAAACCTTAAAGAAAGCCCAAAACATCAAGAAAGGCTTTCTTGAAACAAATCTATCCAAAAACAAATCCCACACGGATTTGGGCTTCAAAACTAATTAAAAATGCTAGATCTTAGTCCAAATAGGATAAGGAAATAAGAAAACATAGAAGACTAACTTAAGAGGGGTGAATTGGGTTTTTAAAACAGGCCCACATGCTTGGTTCCTTAAAATAAAACATGCATATGACTTTTTTAAAGCACATGCACACTTAACACAAATCAGCCTATGATAAAGTCCAAAAGAAGTCCACATGTCCTTTACAAAATAAGATAAGCCCAAACCCATTGATTAGACTTGTGCTTGTGAAAATTGGCTAAGTGCCCTCTTGGTTTGATACATCCAATGTGCACACACACTTAGGCATCTCCCTAAGCTCTTCCCCAAGCTTGATCAACAAAACTTCTTGAGGTTCTTATGAAACAAAAGCTTGTGCATAAATCTGAAATTGTGCCTTGAGCTTATTGGAGCGTGACCTTGTAATTGGACCCATTGGCATCCTCAAGTCTCCATTACCTTGGTGAATTGCATCATTGCCTCCCTCCTCAAAAGGATTCGTCCTCGAATCAAGGCCTACATTATCAAAGGGAGATAGGTCAAAAACATTAAAAGTAGCACGAACACCATACTCACCTAGCAACTCCGCCTTATAGGTGTTGTCATTGATGCGTTCAAGCACTTGAAAAGGACCATTGCCTCTAGACTTCCTTTGTTGAGGAAATCTCTTTTTCCTAAAATGCACCCAAACCTAATCTCTAGTCTCAAACTTCATCACCCTGCACCCTTGATTGGCTCTTTGAGCATACTTCTTGTTCTTTTCCTCAATGTGCTGCCTACTTTTCTCATGTATTGTCTTAACCAATTCGGCCTTTTGCTACCCATCTACATTAACAATCTCATTAAAGGCAACAAATCCAATGGATTTAATGGGTTAAAACCATACACAATCTCAAATGGAGACCTGTAGACAAATGAATGCTTCTATTATATGCAAACTCAATCTTCCCAAGTTTTCAAATTTTTACCCATAACAACACGCAATAAAGATCTTAAGGTTCTATTAACTACTTCTGTTTGACCATCTGTTTGGGGATGAAAAGTTGTAGAAAACAAAAGTTTAGTTCCCAATTTATTCCATAGAACACACCAAAAGTGACTTAAAAACTTAGAATCCCTATCTAAAACAATGGTTTTAGGAATGCCATGCAACCTAACAACATCCCTAAAAAATAATTCAGCAACATTTGTAGCATCATCAACTTTATGACATGCAATAAAATGAGCCATTTTACTAAATCTATCAATTACAACAAAGATGCTATCACGTCCTTTCCTAGTCCTAGGCAATCCTAACACAAAATATATAGATATATCAACCCAAGGACTATGAGGGACACGTAGAGGCATGTACAACCTATGAGGTTGCACCTTGGACTTGGCTTGCCTGCACGCTACACAACTAGAGCAAACTCTTTCAACATCCTTTTTCATGTTAGGCCAATAAAAATGCTCCTGTAATATGTCAAGTGTTTTAGCAATATCAAAATGTCCCATTAAACCTCTATCATGAGACTCCCTAACAAGCATTTCACTCATAGAACAAGTAGGAATGTATAGTTTATTATCTCTAAGCAAATATCCATCATTCCCATAAAACTTTTGAAAAACAACCTGTTCACATGAATCATACACATTTGTGAGGGTTGGAGGTTGATAAAGCTAAAATAGATGTTATCCTATCTTTGCCTTACCCCTCATGCGTGAGAGAGGTGTGTTCTTTTCTTGGACATATAGGTCTGTATAGATGCTTTATCAAGGATTTTTTGATGATTGCAGCACCAGTGTGTAAGTTGTTGGTGAAAGACGCTGAGTTCCTCTTTGATGACGCATGCAAGCATGCATTTGATAAGTTGAAAGAAAGCCTCACATTCGCATCCATCATTCAAGCACCCAACTGGGAGCTTTCTTTTGAGATTATGTGTGATACTTCTTATTATGCCGTTGGTGCTATGTTAGGCCAATGGTTGGTAAGAGTTTGCATGTCAATGCTTATGCTTCATATACTCTTGATGATGCTCAATGCAACTGCCATACAACTAAGAAAGAGTTATTTACTGTTGTGTTTACACTTGAAAAGTTTAGATCTTACTTACTTGGCACGAAAGTTGTTGTTTTTACCAACCATGCAGCACTTTGGCACTTGATGAAGAAAAAGGAATCCTGCTGAGAACCATGTTGCAGATCATTTTCACTGCTTGTATGATAAGGATGTGGAGACCGAACCAATCAAGGAACACTTCCCAAATGAGCAGTTGTATACGTTACTTTCATCTTCATCCCGGCCATTGTATGCTAAGTTGGTTAACTTTTTTGTTGCTAGTGAGCTACCCTCAGATATGTCTAGATCCCAACATGATAAATTTAGAGCTGATGCTAGACATTATTTTTTAGATGTGCCTTATCTTTGGAAGATTGGTTCGGAATTGATTGTTGATGGAGAACCATAGGCATGTGAAAGGCAAGAAGAGAAGTATACATGGTGTGATCTGCCTCAAGGAAGCCTAGGATATGACTTGCATGGACATGAGCTTGCACAAAGTGGCTTAGGAGCTTAAATTGGATCAGATTTGAAGTTTGAATGTGCAAGGCAAGGGGCTGAACGAAATTCCCATATCAAAGGCCCAACATTCAAATCTAATGTTCCTAAAGATCCATTACAAGATGTTGGAGGCCCAATGCCAAGAGCTAGGGTCAAAGCAATGAAGCAAGCATTGAATTGTTTGATCCAAGACCTTCAAGAGATAGAACCCATGTTGTTGAGTTAGATTTCTTCTCATAAAGGTCCAAGAGGCATTGTCTTACTCTTTGAAGCCCAATATGAAGTGTCCAAAGGTCCACTTGAAATCCAGTTGGGAGAACTCACTTAAAATACCATGTGACAACCATGTGCCACTTAAAAATAAAGAGAAGGACGTTATCTATAAGGTCCAATATGTTTAGATCATGTTTTAATTAGTTCCCTTCTTATTTTCCTTGAAAGAAGGTCATCTAGTCAACACCTTTCTAAGTTTATTTTATTTCCTTTTAGGGATTGATTTGTTTCCTTTTATTTAGTTTCTTTCTTTAGGACATTAAGTTAGGAAGTTTTTCTTATAAATAGGCACCCTCTATTTACTTAGAAGGGGATTTTCATTTAGAAATAATATTCAATATAATTGAGAGCATTCTTACTTTCTTTGTATTCTTTGAGAATACTTGACTTATTGAAGGAGTGGTCTTCCTTTGTGGTGTCCCAATGTTAGAGTTTTAAAAGACAAGTTCTCTTAGGGTTCTTTTCATTGACCAACATTCTTGCTAGAGTTCTAAGAGACAAGTTTTCTTAAGGTTCTTTCCATTGACCAACATTCTTCTAACCCATTTTCTCTTTGTTTTTTATTTCTATCTTTTCAATTTTGTTTCTTGTGCTTCTGTATGTATTTGATTCTAGTTGTTCCTAGGCATTGTTCCATCTTGTAGAAGGTTCTATAGGACAAGATCCTATTGGGTCTCCCATTATTTGGTATTAGAGAGAATGGTTTGGCAAGGGACAAGTATGGAGATGATAGTCGAATTCTATGGTTGCCTCCCCACGAAGAAGAGCAAGGAGACTTTTGGTGGGCCCAGACCAGTTGAGTAGAAGGGCTCTTGATGATGCCATATATCCGAGCTACTAAGAAAAAGGATTTCGCTCAAGGAGGAGTCCAAGCCCAATGTTGAAGTTCGCACTTAAGGGAGAGATTGTTGGGATGTCAAGTGTCAGTAGAAATTTCACATTGGAAAGAGATAGAACTAGTGAAGGACATATAAGTGGAAAGAACCCATAAACCTAATACCTTAAGGTTTTGGGTTGAATTGTGGTGTCAAAGTCCACAAGTATGTTTTATCACTAGGCCCATGATATAGATCTCCTTTGAAAGTGGGCTCCCCCAGATCCAACAAGTAGTATCAGAGCGCTTCGATTGGTAGATTTCGAATAACTATCCTTTTGTTGTTTATTTTCATTCTTCTTCTCTGTATGTATTTCATCCACTGTTTCATTCGCTTTTTGTTTGAGTTTTTGGCTGAATAATAGGTGTTTCTTCAAGTTCAGAATCTCTTCTTTCTCCTCATTTTAGAATCATTCAAATCGAATCTTTCTAGAGCAAGTTATACTAAGTCAAAATTTGAGAGCGTCCAGCTTCTGAAAATTGCTTTGCATTTTTTATTTCCATATTTATTTGTGTGAACCTCAAATTATCTTTAAAATAGAAGTAGAAGTCAACAAAAAAGGAAAAAATAAATTCTTCAAAAAAGAGAAAAAGAAATTCTTCAAAAAAAAGAAATTCATCAAAAAAAGGATAAAACAATCAGAATGTGTGTTGCAATTTGTAGAGAAGTGGAGTCTAAGTTTGCTACTTTCTTAATTGCAATCAAATAAAGATAACATCTTTCCTATTGCTTGAACTTGAATTGCAAGTACTTTCCTATCTTGGATTGCCTGGAGCTTGCTTACTTTCCTATTTTCTTCACTTTCTTATTTCAATTACTTTCCTATCTTGCCTTTAATTTCCTGTTTGATTTCTTGCCTCATTCATCTTTCTTTAGATTCAAGTTTGACTTTCCTTGAGGTAATCACTTCCTTAATTCATTTCTTATACTATTTGAGGCGATACAACCAGCCTTGCCAAGGATTGCAAGGAGGTTCAACGCCACAACATTACTCAACAAGACAAGCTTTCTATGTCTAGTGGACCAATTACAAGGAAGCAAGCTTCAAAGCTCAAGCAAGCTATGCAAGGATTTGTTCACGGCTTAATCACATCTCAAGTTCATGATGAGGCCACAACATCCATGGAGGAAGACCAAGGCATGTCAAAGCTTGTAATTTTGCTAAGGGAGGCATGAACAGGCTAGTACTTAGCCAATTTTGAAGACAAGCTTAATATCTCTTATAAAAGGGCTGGTTTTATTATTTGGGCTTGTCATTTCATTGCTTTTATTTAGTTTAAGTTTTGAACTTGTTTTATGGGCTGTTTGTATTAAGCCCATTGTTTTCTTTTATTTAGTTTAAGATTTGAACTTGTTTTATTGGCTGATTGTATTAAGCCCATTGTTTTGCTTTAGAAGTTTAGGTCATCTTATTTTCTACAATATAAATAGAATAAGA